>JAJOOO010019709.1:0-20411 GCA_029582685.1 Solanum piurae | reverse complement strand
ATATATATATATATATATATATATATATATATATATATATATATATATTGTATCCAAATAGATTCACATGCATGTATCTGGGATACATAGATAAATCTCGTTCGTCACTCTCATATCTCGCTCGCGTATCTGGTATTCCAGATTCATATGAATCATACATGTATATAGTGTGTATGTAGTGTAATTCGCATGTATCTGACTTGAAAATTGGTATGAAATTATTAAATAGAGAGATAAAATTTAATTATTTCAAACTATAGGGAGAATTAGTAAATATGATAGAAATATTTGCAATAATAAATATGTGCATATTTTACTATAATACTCGAGACTATATATTAGCATTTCAATAAGTCTTAGAAAAATAATCTAGAAAATTACTCCCTCTAGTCATATTTCAACTATTAAGTAAATTATTGCGATTTTTTTTCATAATTTATAATAAGTGAGATATTCAAAGTTCATTTTTAATTTTTTTCGTTTTTGGTTGAATTTGGAATGTTTTTAGGTTCCATTATATGGCAATATCAGATGATATTCAAAAGATGATGCCAACAGATGAAGATCGATCTGATGGGCAAATTCTTGACTATAGAGAAGCTGTTAGACTAACAAATCCATCAAATCCTAAACTTAAGGGAGAGGTAAAAATAATAACATAATTATTATTCGGAAATGATTTTCTTAATTTTGGTAACCAAACTATCCCTAATTAATACATTTTGTTTAATTACCATTTTTTTTTTATATTAGGTGGATGACAAGTACCAATATTCATTTGAGAATAAGGATATAAAAGTACATGGATGGGTTTGCAATACTCCACATGTAGGATTTTGGGTTATAACACCTAGTTATGAAGATCGTAATGGTGGACCCACCAAGCTAGATCTCACTTCTCATGCTGGTCCCACCTCTTTAGCGGTAAGTCATCTTTATACGTCAAAATTAGTATGAAAATATAATTCGTTTAACTGATCATGTTAAGTTGAATATGTTAATTACCTAAAAGTTGAGCTCGCATGACTTAGAGTCTGTTTGACATTGCTGTTAGGAGGTCAAAAACACTTATTTCGAGAAAAAAACATAAAAATTTATGTAGTTGAGTGAGCATCTATTCATTTAGTTAGAAATTTTCAAATATTTTAGCAATATTCTATCTTCTTTTACAGGTATTTTTCAGTGGACATTATGCAGGGCCAGAGTTGGGAGTCAAAATAAAAGAAGGAGAGCCATGGAAAAAAGTTTTTGGGCCTGTTTTTTTCTACCTTAACTCTGATTCTGGTGATAACCACCCTACACTTTGGGAAGATGCTAAAAGACAGGTAAATTCATTCATCCAGGGATATTATTTTATCTTGCGTTTGGTAATGGGTATTATTTAGTTTAGGATTATATTATTCCACCATTTTAGTATAAACGGTGGAATAAGTTATTTCATACTAAAGGTGAAAATGAATCCAGAGGCGGAGTTAGAGTTAGGAGTTTGAGCGTTCTAAATTTTAGGACATAATTTTTTGTTGATAGTGTGGTTCAAACCCCCAACACTAGTGTGAAAATCATTTTCGTCGCCCTTTCTTACTACTAAGTTGTCAATCTTTTGTTAGCGGATTCCCAAGTTAATATACATATATAATTATTTAATTTTTTTAATAAAAATACAGAGTCTACGAAAAAGTTAGTGGGTTTGTCCGAACCTATGAACCCCACCTAGCACCGCCTTTGGGTGAAACAAAATAATCACATAAATTATCATTATATATTCCATAGCATACCACCAACCAAACGATTCGGATGTATTTTAACTAGTTAAACTAGGTTATTAATTAATTTTACTCTATGGTTCAAGTTACTATATATATATTAGACGTGTTATACGCATAGTTACATGTTGATGTAGGTAACTTAAAGCGATGATATGAAATAACTATTTATTGTCAGTATATAAAAATTAAACTCGCGTTAAATTCAATTTATTACTATGCAGATGGAAGAAGAAACTGCAAAATGGCCATATGATTTCCCAGAATCTATTGATTATCCCCATGCTAATGGACGTGGTACAATTAGAGGTCAATTATTCGTACGAGACAGGTACTTTAATTAATTAATTTAATTACCATGGTTATATTGTTTAAAATTATGAGAAAAATAAGTATTAATTAATGTTTATTTAAAACAAATTAATTTTTTTTTAGGTACATAAACAAAAATCCTGTCTATGCAAAATCTGCATATATTGGATTAGCACTTCCTGGAGATGTTGGGTCATGGCAATATGAGACTAAAGTAAGGCCCATTCAATAAGTGGCGGAAATAAGATTTTCATTAATAGTTTAATAATCATCCTATGATGAAAATTTGAATAATCGTCAATTTTGTGTACGTTGTGATTTTTGGGTTCCTTCTATCCCTCTAGCTTCGTTTCAAAATTGAAGCAAGTCCTGATGATTCAACTAGAGGACGTATATATAATTTATCGACTCTAATATCTTATTTCCTCTCAGGGTTATCAATTTTGGACCGAAACAAATGAGACTGGACACTTCAATATTACTGGTGTTAGACCTGGAACTTATAACTTATATTCTTGGGTCCCTGGAATTATTGGAGATTACAAATACAACTATGACATTATTGTCAAACAAGGTCCTTTTTCTTTTTTTCCCTTTTTGCTTTAAAATTACAGATTTAATATAACAGTGACAAATAGGTGGACTGAATACGTCAATTAAGACCAAACAAATTAATAAATGAGTCATACTCAATTCAACCCTCTAAAGTTTGTGCATGTCGTTATTATAATCTCACTTTCTATAAAAAGCTACTTGTACTTATCTTTTTAGTGATCTGACAATGTAAAATTTATCGAAATTAAGCAGGAAGTGATATAAACTTAGGTAACCTAATTTATGATCCTCCAAGAAATGGTCCAACTTTATGGGAAATTGGAATTCCTGATAGGAGTGCTGGAGAATTTTTTGTGCCTGATCCATTGCCTGCCCTAACAAATCAATTATTCAACAATACTACACAAAAGTTAGTTTCCCTTTTATCTTATATTTGCTAAATTATTACTCCTTTTTAGTATATAGTTTGATTTTATATAAATATGAATTTGATTATTGTTTATAATGTGAACAGATATAGGCAATATGGTTTGTGGGATCGATACACTGATTTATATCCAAATAAAGATTTGGTGTATAAAGTTGGTGTTAGTGATTATAAAAAAGATTGGTTCTTTGCTCATGTAACCAGGTGATTATAATTAGTATTATCCTTCATATTTCCCCTTTTCTTTGCTTCAAATTTTTAGTTTGTTTTAGTTACTTGATTCATTCGGATTCACGTCGTGATAACAAAATGAACTTTTGATCTAATTCAATCTTAAAGGTCAATTCATGAGGTGAGAATTATCCGTGAAGAAATCATCTCATGTTAAGAAAATAGACTTTCCATGTGCACGCCCAGGCCTACCAACTAGAGCATAGATAATATGACGTGGGAGTGCGCCCAAAATAGGGTAAAACAAGAATTGAAATGGATCCAGCTTCTATACCATGTTATGAAAATAGACTTTGGGAATAACTAAAAGCAAGCAAGCTCTAGAAATGAGGAGTAAGGTCCATCTCAATTCATTATTTATTCGGTGTTGTACTCATATTTTATGTGTTCAGGCTTCAAATGTCCAGTTTTGAGCATGGAGGGGGTGGACATTGAGTCCCACATATCGATGAGATGAAGAAATTAATTTGGACTCCTTATATGATTTTGGACAATCCTCACATCTTAAACTATCTGTTGGAGGTTGAGTAATTACACCCAAGGTCCATTTTCAAAAAAACACAAAACACGAAAAGTCCCATCTTGGGGGGTAAAACACCTTATCAAAGGAGATAACATTTTCAAGGCTCAAACTTTTAGTTAAAAAAATAAAGCGATATCTTATTTCTCACTACTTTTTAACTCAAGTAATTTAATATGTTTTGTATTTTCTAAGTTTTTGAACTCTTATATTACATTACAGGAGAACTAGAAGCAAGAATTATATACCAACAACATGGCAAATTTCATTTAAACTCCCAAGTGTTGATCCAAAGGGAACTTATACAATACGGATGGCACTGGCTTCTGCAACCTATTCCCATTTACAGGTATACATATATATATAGCCAAGCCTCAATTGGAATTTGTACTATACAATCAATTTCCGTATACTTAACTAAAGGTCTTGGGCACGAGCCATGGTTATATGATTGGAGATTATACAAAGCAACGAAATATTAAAGAATGATAATTGAAAGCAAATGGAAAAATATAATTCGACTAAGATTATCGAATAGTCTAAGTGAATCTTAGTAGTTTAGTTGGTTGACTATCTGAACTTTCACCATGCTGGTGAGAGTTCGATTCCCTATCTTGTAATCTCCTCCCTCGTTTGTGTTACTTTGCAAATGATCTCTTTAATTACTTGGATAATATTAACATGTTTTTTTTTCTTGCAATTTTAGGGGAGGATCAACAACCCCTCTAGAACAATGCCTCACTTTGAAACTCCATCAATTGGGAGGAGTAATGCTATAGCTAGACATGGGATACATGGATTATATTGGCTTTTCAATTTTCAAATTCAAGGATTACAACTAAAAAGTGGAGAAAATACAATATATTTGAAGCAAATAAAAGGTGGTAATCCTTTCTATGGCCATCAATATGACTACATTCGTTTGGAAGGCCCTCCACAAGAAAATTAATGATCAATTAAGTGAATATTATCCATATAGAATTAGGAGGATTTTCCACTTTAATTACCTCAATATGTTAATAGTATTTTCGTTTTTCTTACATGATATTGAGTGGGGGGTTAATTTCTTTATTGATAATCATAATTCTTTGTAATTGATTACCTTGGAAAACTATGTAAGCATATATCTTAATTCTTGATTGTAATAGTATGATAGTCAATAGCAAGTTGATTTTTTCTCATCGAGTATTTGATACCCACACTGAAATTTGACTAATCTGATTCACGTTGCGGCCGGCATAGACCCCATTTCCCTACTAAGATTTTTTTTCATACACAATATTCAAACCTGAGACCTCTAATTAAAAGAGAGGAACAGTCAAATATACAACACCATATCGTGGCGGTGGCATCAAGTTCTTATAATTTGTCAACAACAAAAAAATGATAATGTTAATTTAGATATTAATTGAAACAAAAACATGTAAATATGGAGAAAACAGTATTTTAGCAAAAGGAAAAAAAATGGAAAATCTTTTTGAACAACTATTTAGAACTAACATATTACGTGTGATATCTACAGCAGGACAAGTAAATTAAAATAATGGATCATTAAAATAGAAAAATAATCGTCTTGAGGTCTTACAACATCATTATTATTAATTCAACATTAATAACGTGTATTATTCGCTTCATTATGAAAGTCTGCCTCTATAATTGCAAAATTATATTTTATAATACTATTAATCATTGTCATTAGATCTAGCAATTCATACTATTGAGATACTCTTAATAATTTTATTGAATTAATTAAACTTTTTATTGCCTTTCAATCACTTCCATTAGATTTAGTATTTGATACTGCTGTCACATTATTAATATTTTTTTTCCTGCAATAATGTTTATCTTACTGGTTTATTTTAAATATATAAATAATATTCCCCTGAAGGATACATTATCTACGAGAAAATAACAAATATAGTCTCTTATACTTGAGGATAGGTTTAAAATAACCCTTGAACTATAAATAAAGATAATTATCAAGAATTCACATTTAGAAATACAATTTTTGAAATTTGTTTTTATTTATGTAATCTAATGCATCTTTTGGTGGTCTAATTTCTACTATTTTTTATACTTTTTTAGTGTTTAGAGCGGTTGTTTGTGTTCCTCAGTTTTGGATTTGATGAGACTTTGTTAGTCTTTATAGCTAAATCTTTTTTCCACTATTTTCGTCAAATCTAGTTAATAAAATATAATTTGTTAAATATATAGCAGACTTTTGGGTATTCGAACATAAAAATTGTAAGATTTTATTAAAATAGCATTTCGTTTTAAGTTAAAAATGATATCTGAAAGTTGGAGTTGTGTTTGGATATATATATATAAATATAAATTGAAAGTGCTTTCTGAATTTTGTGAGTAATTTGATGTGAAAACAACTTTTTGGACTTTTTCAAACAGTTTTCCGAAATAAAAATTCAAAAAGAAAGTGAAAATTATCCATGGCTCCAAATAGGCACTTAAAGTGTTAACTTTTTAGCAAACATACGACAACAACATACTTAGTGTAATCTCCCAAGTGGACTCCCTGCGAACCTTACCCCAACCTTGTAAAGGTAGAGAGACCGTTTCTGAAAGACCATCGGCAAACTCAAAAGGACTGAAATTGTTCAATACATAACTTAAGGGACTATTTTGAACCTACCCTCAAACATAAGGGATCATTTATTTTTTATCATTTTCTCCATAGTCTACACTCTTTATATAGTTGTGACTATGTTCTTATCAACAAAACACAGAAAAAACATCCTAAGCTCTTAAGCCATGGCTAATGGAGTTGAAAACAAACTTCATATAGTCATGTTCCCTTGGCTAGCTTTTGGTCATATCATACCATATCTTGAACTTTCCAAATTAATAGCTCAAAAAGGTCACAAAATTTCATTCATTTCTACCCCAAGAAATATTAATAGACTCCCAAAACTCCCACTTGAATATTCCCCATCAATAACCTTGGTGAAAATCCCTCTTCCTCATGTTGATGGATTACCAGAAAATGCAGAAGCAACTATGGATATTCACACTAAAGATATTGTCTATCTCAAGAAAGCCTTAGATGGAATGGAACTTGAATTAACAACTTTTTTGGAGAAAACTTCTCCTGATTGGGTTATTCATGATTTTGCACCTTATTGGTTAGCACCAATCACAACTAGGTTAAGGATTTCTAGGGGCTTTTTTCGAGTTATTAACGCTTGGTTTTTGGCTTTTTGGGGATCTACAGACATGATGCTCACTGGCTCTAGTAATCCACCACCAACACCAGAGGATTTCATGGTGACTCCTAAATGGATACCGTTTGAAACTAAGGCGGCTTTTCGTCACCATGAAGCTAAGTGGGTAGTCGATGCCATGCAGAAGAACGTGTCTGGTGTGTCGGACATTTATCGTTCTGGGGCTACGATAAAGGATGTTGACGTAGTTATTATACGTCACTGTTGTGAGTTTGAAGGTCAGTGGTTGAAGTTACTAGAGGATCTTCACCATAGGCCTATAGTTCCGGTGGGATTAATGCCACCTTCATTGGACAATAGTGACAACAATGGGACTTGGACATGCATCAAAGGATGGCTAGATGAACAAACCAAAGGGTCAGTGGTTTACGTAGCGTTAGGGAGTGAAGTGACTATTGGTCAGAGTGAAATCAATGAGTTGGCCTACGGGTTGGAGTTGTCTGGGGTACCGTTCTTCTGGGCTCTGAGGAAGCGATCTTACTCGGGAAACATGGATTACGTTGAGCTGCCTGATGGGTTTGAGGAGAGAATACATGGTCGAGGTATAGTATGGAAGAGTTGGGTACCTCAGTTGAAGATACTAAGTCACGTGTCAGTTGGTGGATTATTGACTCATTGTGGATGGAGCTCGATAATAGAAGGGTTAATGTTTGGTCACCCGTTGATTATGTTGCCATTTTTGGTTGATCAAGGTTTGAATGCAAGAATCCTAGAGGATAAGGAGATTGGTATAGAAATACCAAGAAATGAAGAGGATGGTTCATACACAAGGGACTCTGTATCCAGTTCAGTGAAGTTGGTAATGGTTGAAAAAGATGGAAGGAAAATTAGAGAGAAAGCAAAAGAAATCAGTTCAATATTTGGGAATAGAAGGCAACATGATAAGTATATAGAAGATCTAATTCAGTTTTTGGAAGATCATAGAAAAATGTCTAATGGGCATAGTTCCTAGAAATCTATGTAATCAAAAAACAAAATAAATAAAATCTATCCCCTTCCTTTTCTTCCTTTCTGATTCTACTTGTCTATTTTCCACTTGATCCACTCTAGACAACTCTATAGTGAATATAACAAGCAAAAGGCATGGACATTATGATGATCCATTTGCTTAAATGTAGCCAACTTGAGGTGCCCAATGTTGCAACATATCGGCAGGAAAAACTCTCCGTGCATGAGCACGGAATATAGTAGGCTTGCTGAAGAAAATTGCAGGGCTTCCTAAGTCTAGGAAACAAAATTCTACAAATAATACATATGCACATTTCTGATGGAACAAAGGTATATGACAACAGAATATGGTACACACCTGATCGCAGCAGCCATCCTGATGAAAAATGTACAATGCCTACTTAAATTTTCTTTAAGCAATCATTCTGTGTATAAATAATTTAGCTAAACAATGTAAAAAAAGCAGTGCACAAGAGTGACAAGAAAACAATTTTGTTAAGAACCCATCTACTGCTAATTTAATACTTACTAGCCATTGGGACAATACTATTTTTGAGGAGACATTAACTTATTTTCTTCAGAATCATGCTTCATTGTTGCATCTCCACCCATCAGTTCCTGGAATCCTTCTACTTTTACAGGGGGAGCCCTGGCCATTCCCATATTCCTGTAAAAAAAATGGAGTATGATAATACATCATATGATGTAGTTAGACGCCTACAACTTCTATTGCATATAATATTACTTACGGTGACTGCACTTGAGGAATTTGAAGAGAAGACATTGGCCTAAACTGATTTGTGTTTTGAGCATAGGGAGATGACATAGCTGCAATTTGCTGCTGACGGAACTGCTGCATCTGCGGCTGTCTCGCAGTCATAGCATTAAAGGCATTGTTGTCCATTGGGAATTCAGTTGGATGTTCAAGCTTGACTTCGACTAAGGGCCTGTCCTTGTCGATGTTCATGTTCATACTCATACCAGGACGAGGTGTTAACAGCTGGCGCCTTCGCAATCTCTCCAGATGCTGCTGTTGCTGAGGAGTCAGATTTTGGGAATTGATCAACTGCTGCTGTTGCTGAGGAGTCAGATTTTGGGAATTGATCAACTGCTGCTGTTGCTGAGGAGTCAGATTTTGGGAATTGATCAACTGCGGCTGTTGCTGAGGAGTCAGATTTTGGGAATTGATCAACTGCTGCTGTTGCTGAGGAGTCATATTTTGGGAACTGATCAACTGCTGCTGTTGCTGAGGAGTCAGATTTTGGGAATTGATCAGCTGCTGCTGTTGGTGAGGAGTCAGATTTTGAGAATTGATCATCTGCTGCATCTGAGGATGCATTCTTAATATCTGCACATAACCCAAGATGTAATTGTAGACTATCTAATAAAAAGCCAGAATATTATCAAGTAAATTTTGAATATGGAATAAAGGTCAAGATAAATTATCCCGCATTTTGTACAACTCTTATCCCGGATTTGTACAACTCAGCATTAGGCCTCCAGATAGATTTATCAAAGCTACTATCTTGTCCTTGGGGAAGGGAGGAATGATTGTTACAAATAGGGGTGGCAAAACCAACCAAAACCCATGTAATCCGCCAAGTTTTAATGGGTTTGGGCTAGAGTGATTTTGATGATGGGTTTACTCAGATTATGCCCATAACCCTTCACGAATCAGAATCCCAAATGGAACCATGATGATGCCCAACCTTGAACCAGAAAAAACTCAATCTTAACACTTGAAGTTCTACTTTACATCAAGTTTTTTGTCTATAAATAATCATTTAAAATTTTGTTTCAATTTTTTGAAACTGGTAACATCGTTTAAAATTTCATTTCATAATAGTTGATTGTACCATTATTTATTTACTTTGGTTTATCCTATAAACTAGTAGTGCTTAAACAAAAACAAAAAGAAAGTGGAAGAGTTCCAACTATATATGTACATATAAATTTACTTTTGTATTTTGGTGCGGGGTGGATGAAATAGAGGCTCGCTTTCGAAGTTTTATTTGATAACAAGGTACCACATAAACTTAAATGTAAGTTGTTAGACCAACAAGGACGGAATGGCCTCAGTGGTGGGCTAGACGAGGGAAGCGAGACAGAGATGGTTTGGACACGTGAAGAGGAGAAGAGGAGATGTCTCAGTAAGGAGGTGCGAGAGATTGGATATAGTAGGTATGTGGAGAGGTAGGCCGAAGTACTATTGAGGAGAGGTGACTAGACAAGACATGAAGCAGCTTCAGCTTACCGAGGACATGATAGGAGGGTTTGGAGGTCACAAATTAGAGTAGAAGGTTAGTAGGTAGTTGAACTTTGACTCGCTTCTCGGTGGATTTAGGCTTGGTGGGAGCTTTGTGTCTGTAGTAGTATTAGTTGCATACATGTATTGTATTTTCAGTTATCGCCTATGGTGCTCGAACTCTTCAAAAATGTTGTCACACCCATGTCGGATCCTCCAAACATGCACTATTTTTAGAGTATCCAACACGTACCTATCAATATTTTAGAAGAGTCTAAGCAACATAGGTTACCATATTATTTCATTGTGTTATGCTTCTTTTCCCTGGATGCTCTGTACTACTCCCCTTATTAATTGACGTGTTTTCCCCATTGTCGTATTCCCTTTTATCGTAATACTTTGATTTACCACCCTAGTTACAAAAATACCAGTTGATGATGATGTAACAAGACACTTATGCCCCTAACATGCAGAAGGCTTCGAGCAAAGGCTTCTTTCCCCGTGTCTCTTCCGGTCCTAATCCTCTTTTCCTGTTCACTCACTACACCTCTCCATCAGCCTGCAAAATCTCCTCCCTCTCCTAACATTGCAAATCACCTACCGTTCAACCTTTCCCTTACCACCCCCGACCCTTTCTCCTACAACATCAGCTACAAGATGTAACTCATCCGCCCACAACTTCAGCACCCACTTACTCTTCTACAGTTTCCTTTGTTTTCTTGGGAAAATTCAAGCACAACTTTTTTGCAACTAGTTTTCATACACTTCATATTATGTAATTTCTTGTTTCACTAGATATTTTTTACTTTTTGCATTATGCTAAAACTCTATTTTCTTCAAATTTTCCAAAGTTTTTGTGTCAGTTTCTTAATAGTTCATTTGTATTCTTTATTTTGTAGTGCATCAATTTTTTTTCTTATAGTTTGTCAAATATAAGTGGAAGTTTTTTTTATTGGTGATGCTTTCCTATTCAATATATGGAATTGGATCCCTGAGATGGAAAGTGAATTATGAGAAACGAAATAGTAAAAATTGTTCCAAGAGTATTTTTGGAACTTAAAATTTAATCCCAGCATCATATTAATCACTAGATGGGACTAGTGATGAAATATCGCTAAATTAATTTTGTTAATTGAGATATCCCCGAGAGCCGATGGCAAATGGTTCAGAACTCGGTGGATAATTGGCTCGTCCATCTACCCTTCTCCACTTAAATACCAGGCTTTTGTTTGCGACAAGGTTCGAGCCTTTGAGATGTGCCTAACCCACACAATTGTGGTCTTACCACCACTAGACCAAAGCCCAGGGACAAGATATCCCTAAAGTAGTGCTGCAACCAAACATAGGACAGGAGTAATAATCTCAAATATAATCCTTCCATACAATCCAATCTAGTGGAAGGAGATATCCTACCCAGTCCAATCGCATGTAGTCACACGTACTGACTACTAAATAACCCCTAAAATTCAAATGGCTCAGCACATCTTCTTCAGTCTTTCTACTTATTTTGTCCAGTATGATAATTCCACATATAAAAGAATTTTTTTTTAGAAATAATGCATCTCACTGCAAAGATTGATCTCCTGAAAAAGCTTTTCACTAACCAATACAAAATTGTACATGCAAACCAAACAATTGTATACCTATTACCAAAATCTTATGCCATTTGCAGAAGTCAACGGCATAATAGCAAGAATGACAACATCAATATGACTTGATGGATACCACTGACAACAAATCGACGTACCTGCTGTGACTGTCGAATGGCAGCTGCATGCTGAGGTTGCAACTGTTGTTGAAATCCATGTACTTGTTGCTGAGTTTGTTGCACAACATTCCTAGTATTATCCTTCACAAGTGCAGATAACATCGCAAGATTACTGCCAAAACAAGGAAAATGGGTTAGATACTGAAAGGGATAGGGGAGAAATAAACTATTGTTCTTTATGTATAAGTATATAGGGAGATGAGAGAGAGTATCAATATTCCAAAAGCCATCGTTTTTACAGTCTATTTTGCTAGATATAAGGTATAATTGGTATGACTATTGTGTCATTCACATGGACGAAAACTTCCTAGAATGACGGAGCAAAAAAGGAAAATCCATGAAACAACTCAATAGATTGCATCCGTTTTAGCTAAGTTCAATAACAAGTGATTCATGTATCAGCTCCAAATTCATCCAAAGCATATTCAGGTCTCATACTTTAAAGCACAATGGAACGGCAGAAACGAACGTCGGACAAAACACAGAAGAGTCTCCTGGAAAGGGATGAGCTTTAACATTTTCACAGAGGAAGAAAGAGTCAACTACTGAGACCATAATTTCATAATGTATATGATTGGATTTGCAACAGACATCAAATGCAGACACAACCCCTAAGAGTCAAGGATGAGTTTAAGCAATAATTCTAACACCAGCAATTCCCAATTGAGGTGGGTAAAGCCTACATTGAAATTCTTCCCATCTTGGCAAACTTTAGTATAGAAACCACAATGAATAAGTTATTAGAACAATTACAACTTTCACCTAACTATCAAGATCACTGAATAGATGTTGCTCTGATATCTTAATCATTGCGGATTTCACATACTTCAACAAGCAACAGCTTCATGAGAAATACATAATCTAAAGAGCATAAAATGTGAATACATGAAAGTGCACAGCTAATCACCAGGAAAGTTTTTTTTATTGTTTAATCAGCAGGAACATTGTTTTTAAAAGAAAAGGCAACATTATTTTTTATGTTCTTTGGCAAAAATGTTACCGCAATTAGGCCTGATTTTCTTGCCTTAATACTTGAAGCCCGATTCTTTTAAGAGGTTAAACCTTGCATTGTAGCATGACAAAACCCAATTTGTCATACTTCATGTAAAAAAAAATAGAGATTATAACACAGTGAAGAGGAACAAATCAAACATTTGAAAATATCATAAACAGAGATTATAACAAAGTGAAGAGGAATATATCAAACATTTGAAAATATCATATGAAGAAGTGCACACCAACCTATGTCCATCTGTATGGAGAAACATCTTGAGAAGTTCCATAGCTGAACACTGCTTTCTGTAGCTATCAGAAAGGAGTTTTAAGGTAGAACCTAATTTACGAATATGGCAACTCATGAATTTAGTCAAGACATCTAGTGGAACTTCAGATGAGCCTTCAAAACCCACATTTCCCAGCAATCGTGCCATCACCTTTTGTGATAACTTTAGTGCTTGCATTTCACCCAGACATTTCTTACTCCTCTCTGCACCATTCTTTCCAAGATTTTGATTGCTGCCTTGATCCATGCTAAGGTACTCTGGTCTAATACCAAGCCTCTCAATCATAATAGGACTCTTGGTCATTGTTTGGGGTAAAGTATCTAGAACCCCGTTAAACTCCACTTTCTGGTTCTCTTTCAGTTGACTTGTCCGCAGGACTGCACTATCAGGAACACAATTCATGGCAGATATTGTTTCAGGAAAAAATGGGTTGTCGTTATCTAAAATTGAGTTTGATTGCAGGTTTGATCCATCATCCAACATGCCAAAACCAATGTTCTGATCTACTTTAAAAGCTACACGCCGTCTCTTATGATTCTCAACAACTTTACGATAAAAGGACATCTGTTCAGGTGTTCGCTTTTCTGTTTCACTGTCACCAAACTGTAACCTATATGATTTACTTGCTTTGTATTTTTCAAAGAACTGGTTATACCATGTTTCAGGTAAATCATCAAGCTTCAACCTCTGAGTCATTGCATCAGCTTCTGATTCGCTATATCTTGATCCAGCACCAAAATTTGACTTAGATTGGACCTGAAAAAATGTAAGGAATGTGAGTCATGCTAAATATTAACAAAATCAGAAAAAGCAACCAAACAAAATCATGGATTTTAGATCAATAGCCATCTCCACGGCTACACCTTATTTTCTCCCACACCAACTATACAAAATGAAACATTTATCTACACTCCGCCTTCTAGCGAGCTTTTAAGGCTTAAGAGAGAGGTGATACATGTAACAACTAACAACAATAGTACGACCCTTTTCCTGTCTCCCTTCCTTCATGAGTCAAAAAACTACTAATTTCTCTGATTGAAAATTCTCCAGTCACCATTCATACTAACAGTAAGTCATCAACTTCAGAAAAAGTAATCCTGTTCCAGCTGCGGTTTCATACCCCCACGTATCATGCTTTACATAGTTCTTTCAGCATCTAATAAACTAATATGACCACTAACTTACTATTGTAGCTACTGTTCTGTTACTAATTGTTGTTTTTGTTACTATCTATTATATTTCACATACTTCCTATTCTGGACTGGTTTGGACTATTTTTCCCTTGAGCCAAAGATCAATCAGTAAAAACCTCTCTACCTCTAAGGTAGGAGTAACGTCTACGGCACTCTACCCTCCCCAGACTGGATATGTTATTGTTGTTGTTGTTTTTGTATGAACATTACCTACTAAAGTTAATAAATTCACAAGAAAGCAAGTATTTTTCACCTTAGATAACACAGTGCTTGTACCAGAAACACCTTCACGCTGTTGAGCCTCATCTTGCGAACAATTGTCAAGTGTAAAATACACATCATCACCATGTAATTGCAAATCTGCAATTGCAAAACAATTAACCTACAAAACTCAAAAATTAATAATTAAAACACACAATGCAATTCAAATGCTTATGAAAGTGCGTACAATTTGGATTGAGCTTCGAAATTACAGAAGCAGTATGAATTGACGACGGCGGTTTATCGGATCGGAGGAAGAGAGAAACAGATGCTTTATCAAACAGGAGAGCACGAACACGAAGCTGTAGGTGAATTTGAACCCTAGTTTTTGCATCGTCTGTTCTCATGAAAGAATCCCAAGTAGAAGGAGAAGAAAGAAGATGAATGAAATTGGTATATAGTGAATCGCCGAGCCATGAACGCCATACGCCGTGACTCTCCAGTTTCAGAGCTAGCTCGTAACCTCGGCCGTCGTCGCCGAGCAACGCCATTTTTCGGTTTCGATGGTGATCGGGCCGGGTGGGTTTTGTTGTCGGATATTTTGGTTTAGATTGTGAGAAAGGAGAGGACAAAATGGTCAAAGAAGCTCATTATGTACATTGTCGTTGAAATATAGGAAGGTGTTAGTATTATTTTGATTTTTTAAGAGTTATTATAGTTTAGGTGACATAATCTTATACATTAGTTTAGCTTTTATAAATAATATGAGAATGCTATATTATTTAATTTTGAATTGATATATAAATTAATTGAATTAGTTATTTTGTTAATAGAAGAAAAAAAGTTGTTGCAAGGCTTTTTAGAAGGAAAAATTGTATATAATAGCAAACTATTAATTCAAATTAAATGATATAACCATAGTTTGATTTAATTGTACCCCATAGCAAACTGCGGCTATTTCGCCTCTCTCCTGGTGAATCTTGTTCGCCACTCTCGTTCTCTCCCTCACCTCTCTCGCTTTTATACAAACGCAAATATATAAAATGTGTTTGTGTTTGTATAAAGCGAGAGAAAATTGTATATATACATATATTTTCGTTCCCCTCTCTCCCCTCTCCCAGATCTTGCTCGCTCACTCGCCTCTCTCATTTTATACAAAAACGCAAATATATAAAATGTGTTTGTGTTTGTATAAAGTGAGAGAAAATTGTATATATACATATATTTTCGTTCCCCTTTCTCCTCTCTCCCATATCTTGCTCACCACTCTCCCAGATCTTGCTCGCTCGCTTGCCTCTCTCACTTTATACAAACACAAATGTATATATTGTGTTTGTGTTTGTATAAAGCGAGAGAAAATTGTATATACAAATACAAATGCATATATTTTCGTCTTATACACTTGTGATTATATAAATATTATCTTCCTCTGCCCAGTTTTCTTTTGTCTTTCTTTCTTTCTCGCTTTATACAAACACAGATTATACAATTGAGCTTTTGTATATGTATACCAAAGCAGATTATACAACTGCTTTCTTCTGTATATGTATATACAACTGCTTTCTTTTGTATATGTATAGCGAAATATACATATTTATGTTTGCTATGGAGCGCAATTATGCAAACTATAGATATAGCATACAAATATGATTTTTTTTATGTTTGTTATATGTGAAAGTTACTCTTTTTAGAAAATAGTTGCAAGATTATTAGAAGTTGCTTGCAATTTGATTGATTGAGTTATTTACAACCTATTGTTTAAGTTATTTGTAAGTTATCTGATTGTAAGTTTGAGAAAATTGAGATAAAGTTTTTTAAGCAAGGTCTGTTTGAGTTGTTTGCAAGATGCATGTTTGAGCTACTTATAAGTTATTTGCTTGATTGCAAGTCTGATGAAATTGTAAGGCTTTTTAAGAGACTGCTTACAAGTTGTCTGTTTGATTATCAATTTAAGAAATTTACTGTAAGCCTTTTCAGAAAGCTGCTTATAAATTGTTTGCTTAAACTATTTACAAATTGCCTGCTTGAAGCAATTTGTAAATCATTTGCTTGATTGCAAATCTGAGTAAGTTGTTGCAAGGCTTATTTAGGAAGCTGCTCCAAAAGAGTAATCTCAAAAAAAAAAAAAAAAAACATGAAAAAGAAATTCCTAAACTTGGCAGCACGACTTACTTTAGCACTTAAACTATACGGACGTTTAAATATCCCCTTAACAATTTTGAAGTGATTTTTTTTCAACCATGAGATTATAACACCACTCTTACCCACCACATCATAGCCACGTAAGCGCCACATCATAACCATGTAGGCACCACGTCATTAATTTTTATTCATTTTTTACTTATTCACCATTTTTTCAAACACTTTTTAAAATTAATTACACCAATTAATTAATTTATAAATACATACCCTACCCCCCCCCCTCTTTGTTCCTCCTTGTTGGTCACCATTTCTTCTTTTCTTCTTCACTATTCAACAATTCTTTTAAATAACTTTAAAAAAGAAAATTCAATATAATATTCACATTACCTTTTTCGAATCCTCCCCACGAATTTCCCTCTTGGAGAATGAACTTTTTTTGAAAGCCAATTTTTTCTTGACAACTCAGATAAAAAATGAAGATTGCATAAGAAAGTTGATCCAAACAAAATATAAATTCTATGAGAAATGTTTGAATGGATCTAGAAATCAAAATGGGTCACTCAAAATTTAAGAAAGTTTACATTTGCAAAATCGACATCAATAATATAGAGTGAAATCAACATCAATATAATGACATTGATATTGAATTTTACGAATTATTAAAGGACTAGTGAAATGAAAATAGTGGAAAGAGGTGGGAATGAAGATGAAGGAGTAGGTGTTTCAATGGAGAAAGAGGTATATTGAGGAAGATAACAAAATGAAAAGATTTTTTTTAAAAGAAATTATAAAAGGAGACCACAAATTTCATTTACCTCTAAATAAGAAATTTACATATTTTTTAAAGAGTTAATATATCAAGAAAAACTATTTAAAATATTAGTTATGTATTGACCAATAAAAAAAAAGGCCGTGTGTAGGACTTTGCAAAATTCAGTCTTTTTTTCTTCTTTTTTCACGCGCTTTTAGGAGAGTACACTCACTCTTTCTGCCACGTCATCCCTTAGGGGTGTTTAAATCACTTGAAAGATGTTAAGAGGATATTTAAACACCCATATAGTTTAAGTGGTAAAATAAATTGTGATGCCAAATTAAGTCACATAATATCATAGATTAAATTCCATACACGAGCTATTACATATTATTTAAAAAATTTGAAATTGGAATTGAATATATAGTTGTGCTTGGTTATTATTTTTGTAAATAACGTAGTTAGTTGCTTGCATGTACTTTTCATTAAAAAAAACATGAAATATAATTTAAATATGAAATAAAATTTAAAGGGGTTATTTTATAAAAATAAAAATGTAGGGTAAATTTAAAAAAGAAAAATATAATGAAAGTGAAAACAAGATTTTTAGTTTTTTTCAAATACAACTTCAATTTATATTTGGAACTCTCATTGATTAGATGGTGATTTTCAAATAAAGTGGAAAAAATAAAATAAAAAATAAATAAAAAATTCTCATGGCCAAACGAGTGAAGCAATAATTGTAGTTCTTATGTTGGTAAAAAATATTTTTTAAACTTAATTAGTCAAATGCAAAATATTCTTCCAAAATACACTTTTTAAAAGAGGAAATTTCATAAACATCTATAGTTTAGACTTTAGAGCATAATTATCACATGTAGCTATATTGTGTCTAATTATGATTCAAAAGCTATTATCTTGGAGTTGTATATGCTCATTTTGTATTTGTTCGTTTGGATTTGTTGTATCTATTATATAATAAAATATATTTGCTTTGTATTTGTTAGATACATTCTAATTGTCGCTTACTTTAGTTGAACACATACAATTTTATTAGACATACTATAACCGCACTCAAACAAGATATATTATACACACGCTATATGAGTTGTATTAGCACATATAATACACTTCAATACACCCCCAAAACAACACACATATAATGGGAATGCATACAAATTACAATATACACTTTATATTTCACATACATATTACACACACTTGTGTATGTCACCATATTTATGTGTATCATACTTGTATGCTATGAAATACTTTGTATCATAACTAAAAATCATCTCAATCTAATTATACTCATCACCAAAAAAATCACTTGAATATCACTTTATTTGATAGTAAAAACAATATCAACATATATTTGAAAGAAAACAATTACCTATAGAAGATACATTTACGAGGAACGATACATTTTACAATGTCATTTAGAGATATATGGAGGGGAATAAAAATTCAAAAAAGGTAAATAAACCAAAACAAGCTTCAATTCCATATCTACAATCGTAAATTCAATCAACAAAATTTTGAACATTTTTTGTATGACATAAATCACATTAGATGAATACATTGCAATATCCACAATTCACAAGACAGTGGCGGAAAAAATATAGAGTCCTATATTTTAGGACTCTATAAATATAGGTTTGTTTCTTCTAACACAAGAACAATAGAATTCACAATGTAGTTGATTAAGAGTTTTGTTTATGGGGAGATTTTCTCCTAAACATATTTATGTTTTTCAATATTAGTTTTATAATATGTTTTTAGTATATTTTTATTTGTCGTCTAATTTATCAATCATATGATTTGCAAATTATAAGCTTCCGCATGACACCCTAATCAACCTCCATAACCCAACAAATACTTGTCTGATACCTACATTGAAGTTCGACTATTTCAAATTCGCCTTGGATAGAACCCCATTCGAGAGATACGCTCCCTACCAAAGATTTTTTCATATCAAGACAGTTGTTTGGTAATTTATCAAAACTATTTTTATATTTGATAAATATAGTGTATATATTTATTTATTTTTAATATATAATTGGGGATAGGGAAGGGGAAACGGGGAATAAGATCACAAAATAGAAAATCGAACTCTGACGAAAAAAGTAAAAATTTAAATAGTCAACCAAGTGAACTAATAAGATTTTCAATATAAATTTATCTGATTTGGATAATTTTTCCTTTAAAAGTAAGAAAGATTGGTCAACCAATTATCTTGATTGATCTTTAATTTTTGACATATAGTAATCAATCTTATGTGTTACACCAAGTGAAGCATAAGTTCTTTGGAAACTGAAGTCATGTCCGAGAATAACTTATAGGATATTAAGATATGAATATATAAACTTATACCCACGAAAAAGTTATTTATTATGAAGCGCAAATGTGTAAATAACCCACTAGATTACTATTGTTCCAAACCATTTAGGACTCGTTTGGTAGGAGGTATTAAATAGAATAGTCCATGGATTAAAATTTAATCCATCTAATACATTGTTTGGTTACATTATTTTATTTAATTCATGTATTGCTTATACATCATATATGGTCTTATTTTATCCCTAGTAAATGGAGGGATAACTAATCCAAGGTTTGTTAAACCTTGGATAAGACCCCTAAATGACAAAATTATCCCTTTATTCATTTTCTTAAATTTCTTTTGTAATTTAATTTTCTTTTTATTTATATTGAAATAATTATAAATGTTCTTTTTAATACTCCAAATTCGTTTAGTGTAATTTAATGATTTCATTAATATTTTTTTCTCCTTTTTTTTATTCAATGTAGTTCGTCGATTAACCACTTGAACTATTTT
>JAJOOO010019708.1:0-46301 GCA_029582685.1 Solanum piurae | reverse complement strand
CAGTCCTTACACAGGACAATGTTATGAAGAGGGGGAGAACCTTGTGTTCTAGGTGCTTCCTATGTGGTGAAACATCTGAGACTGTTAACCATCTATTTTTACATTGCAAGTATACCCATCATCTGTGGAGAATATCCCTAAGCCTCAAAGGCATCTCCTGGACAATGCCCAGGAAGGTGGCTGCTATGCTGGGAGGAAGCAGGTGTACATGCTAAGGACAGAGGTAGATGGAGAATCATTCCGGGGGCTATCTGGTGGGCTGTTTGGAAAGAAAGGAATTCAAGATGTTTTGAGAGCATAGAGAACAATGTGCAGAAAGTTAAACTAAACTGCATTTTACTTTTAGTCTTTTGGTGTTAATCAGTTATACTCTAATGACACTGTCTCTATTATTGATGTGTTAAGACTCAATTTAGACATAGAGAAGTGAAATCAGGAGTACACTCGTATATAAGGTTACAGTACGACCCATGTATTGTTTTGTGATATAATACAAAGTTACCAAGTTCAAAAAAAAAAATCTAAATTATAAGATATTATATGGAGAACTTGAGGAGAAACATGGAAGGAGATTAAAGGAAAAGGAGTGACATAGAAATTTCTATATAAAAGGTATTCCATTTTCTTCAATTTCACCTTAGTTTTTGTATTGATTATAGGAATCATTAAAATTGTCCAGACTTTCCCCATCGATTTTGGTCAAAGTACCCAAAATCCGTTGACCAAATCGGACACGGATCCCACACCAATGTCGTGTCGACACGTGTGCGGCACCAAAAGTGAAGAGTCCGAGCAACTTAGCTATTCCCAGACTTAAAACTCTCCCTTTTGCTAGTTAACACTAGGCTTGATGATTAAGTTTTTTGTAAAGGGATATCAAGTAAATGGACCGGTACAGATTCTCTATATACTGAATTTTACTTTATTCTTAGTCAATTCTCCAATACATAAAGATTAGTCATCCGTGGTGGAGATCACTAAAAAGCAAATGGCCTTGAAGAGCAATAGGTCGGGGGGCCCACCTAAAATACATATGTTGAAACTCAATATGAGCAATGCAAAAAAATCATGCAACATATCATACCATTATCTGTGATAGTCGCTTCACCAGTGACATCCAGATCAGATGCTGGTCGTTTGTTTGTCACTTTGCTTCTCTGGATTAAGTTAGCACCTTCAACTTCCATATCTCCACCTGAAACAGAGGGAGGAGCCATTAGAAAGATAATAAGGACAACTCTATTCTTGAAACACATCATATATAAAAAATGTCAATTTATCATTCACATGATGTATCAGTGCGTGTGACACATGACATTCTCAAAAATCTTTGTTAAACTAATAGAGTGATGGCCTCATTTGCAAAAAAGTTGGCAACTTCACAAATGCGTTAAATCTCTCAGAGTGACTATTGGACCATCTAAAACATCAAGACAAGAATTCGAGTTTAAAAAAATGTAGCTCAGCGCTGCTTGGCCAGTCAGGAGTACAAATGGAAGAGGGGAAGGGGGCTGACAGTGACACATTTTCCCACAAGGAAACAGCAAAACATATAAACTGCTATTAAAAACACCTTTTTTGGCATGGCCGTTTTCTTGAACTGAAGCAACCGCTTTCTCGATCTGGTCTCCTGCTGCTATGACGATATCCTCCCCTGGACTTGAAATGTCTACTGATGTAAACTCTGGGGATTCACCAGAGCCATAAGCAATCAAGGCTCTCAAATGTGCATCTCTATCTAAAGCATGCAATCTGGCAGCAATTATGGGCACAAGATTCTTTCTAGCTCTCTCATCTGTTTCCCCTTTGCTGGCTTTTACTGTGATCTTAATTGGCTTTGCAGCTTCATCAGTGACCGACTCAAAGTTCCAAACATAACAAACACCCTTCTCTGATGTTGCAAGGACAACCATACCATCTTCTCCTTTGCAATTATTCCTGCATTCAACCATTACAGGAGGATGTTTCATGGAAACAACATGCCCATAATCTGCGGCCCTTTTACCGAAATCAAGTTTCCACACTTGAAGTTGTTTCTCGCCAAACCCCGCGGTAACAGCAAATTGGGCATCATTAGATAGCCAAATATGTTGTGCAGCAGCCTGTTATAGCAGCTTTTTATATTTATGGATCTTTGTAGACTTCAAATAACGTTACATAATGAAGACAGAACTTAAGACAGCTTACTGAATCAGGAGAAAACTTCAGCAACTCTTTCCCGCTTTCTGGACTTAGAAATCGCAACTTATCACTGGCCAGAGCTATAATTTTCTCGTCTTCACAGTGAGAATAAGGAAGTCAGATAAGTACTTAAAGTAAAAAAGAAATTTAAGACATAAGTTGGATACAAACCAGTTGAATGAGCTACTGAAGAAATGGGCTTCTTTGACGCTTTGAACTCTTTGATGACATCTCCAGTTTCGGAGCTCATCTCAAGTACTAAACCATTCGCAGCAACAGCATTAATCCTACGACCTTTGCCCACAATAAACAGACCAGTAGCTCCGCTGCATTCAAAAGCAAGATAGTTCTTATTTACACTTTTTAACGTTTTTGGTGAGAACAAAGGCATCCATCATTCAAGGGGAGTTCACTACTGTCTACGTGTTTCTTGACAAGTACTTCTCCATCCAACATAAGAGCAAAAGTACCTTCTGTCAAAAAAATAACATACCTAGGAAGGGCTCCATCTTTTCTCCACCTTACCAATTTAGCGGAAATGTCAACTGCTAAAACACTTCCGTCATCTGAGCCAAGAGCTACTAATAGACATTGTTCTTTTCTGCGCTAAAAATTCAAAACAAAAAGATACCACATAGTCGTGAGATAAAAAATAGCCCAACGACATTGACACTATTACAAAAAGTGTTACAGTGAAACAATGAGTGCATTGACTAAATATTCAAATTCACACATAGAGGTGGAGAGATCAGATCTTGTACAAAAAACTTAAGCTGATTTTTTTTTTTGATGAAGAAAAACTTTGGCTGATTTTTTACCACTACATCATTACAACAATCAAAGCTGCTTTTTTCAATATTCTCTGTCATACCTTCTTTCCAATAATACAGCACGCCATGTAAGAAAAACTGTCTCCAGAATTCTCCGGTCTCCACTGACCAAATAAGCTTCCACTACTTGTGTTCCAAACCTGAATCATGCAATAATTAGTCACCAAGTATGTAATAAGTAAAGCAAAAGAATACAAACACAATGTAATAGCAATGCAGAGTGGTAACAATTATGGGAAACACAATTGCTGGCATAGCAACAAGCAACTAACCAGTAATTCTTCTCACTAACTTGACTCCAATCCATAACTCTTGAATGGGAGTATGACATAAATGGAAACCAAAAAGCATACAGAAAATTGAATAATGGGATCACACGGGAACCTGATCTAATCTTGATAATGGTTGAACTTATTTACTTCATTTTGTTCAAGGATGGTTGAACTTCTTTACTTCATACTTTTCAAAGCTAATTTACACTTTTAAGACCATTTCACTTCAAGAAGAACTTGCAATACATAGTAGCTTTCAAAAATAAAAGTCAGGTTTTGAGAACTCCAATGATAGGATATGGTATTTTTTTTTAAAATGGAAATAGCTTTCTTCTTAATTTCTTTTCTTTACATATGATGGGAGAAAACAGTGTTGGTGCGACAGAAGAAGCTGATTTTGACCTGCTGACACGATATCTGATACTCTCTCGCTCTCTGTTCCAGAATGACCTCTTCCCTGAGTTTGGAAACAATTTAACTAAAACATTCCAATTACCTCTAACCAGTGTTTTGGACGGCAAAAGGCAACAAGGGCCTGAGCGGCGAGGCGCTCGCCTTTTTGAATTGAGGCGCCAATTAATACCAAAATTTTAAAATTTTAATTGCATTTATAAATATCCAAAATCTTAATAGCAATAACATATATTAGCAAAAATTTCAATTCAAAAACTAATAGTATATACTAAAAGTCTAGAACTTGAATGCCTCAATAATTCATAAGACAATTGACAAGCAATACTAGAACTCTAAAAGTCCATTGAATTTACTATTTATGGACAAATAAATACTACAGTAATTAGTATAAAACTAAATTAAGTAGGGAATAAATAAATATAGAAGGATTAATTATTTTTTTTAAATATATATATATGCAGTGAGCACTGTTCAATGTTCAGTACTTCAGAGTTCAGTAGCTCCAAGCCTCCAACATAAAAAGAAAAACAGAGCACTCGCTACCACTGAAAACAGAGCTCTCAGCCACTCACTACAACTGAAAAACAGAGTAAAGAAGAAGAAGAGAAGAATTGAAGAAGAAGAACAATGGTCTCGTCCTCACTCTCGAAGGGGTTGCAACTCGCAAGGAAGAGGAGAAGAGTAGCGATTCGTGAAGGGTTGCAAAAAAACCCTAATTTTGGCTTTTAATTATTAAATCAGACCTTTTTTAAAAAAAATTAAAAAGGCGACGCCTTTCGCTTCGCCATGTCGCCTTTCAATCGCCATAGCTCGCCACTCTGAATTACCTCGCCTTGCCGGAAATAGGCGATGCTGCCTCGCCTCGCCTTTCGTCTTTGGCGAGAAGGCAAGCGCATTTCAAAACACTGCCTCTAACGACAAGTTTTCATAGCACACAAATATTATGACATGTTTAAGACCACAAGGTTCGAAAATCTTATAACCCACAAATCAATGACATGTTTAGTACCACAAATTTAAAAAATATTTCTTTCTTTCTTAAACTTTGATCCCAATCAAATAGGTTCACATAAATAAAAACGGGCGAAGTACATTGAATGCTTTACAAACATACTATATTTGTAGAGATTTTCCTACTTCGTATTCTTGTCTATCTATGTTTTAACAGAGAGCATGCAATGCCCTGCGTAAGTGGTGTTCTGAGTTAATAACTATTTACATGAAGACTAAAACACTTCAGTCACTTACATGTCTAGGGAGAATTGTATTATCTTGTCGTGTACTTGCATGATAACCTACGTAGAGATTTTGGAGCACTGGCTTGCAACTAACATTTGGAAAATGGTTGTTTTCTCTTCCTTCATTAGAAGATAAGTTGTTTGTTCTACCATTTCTTCACTGTTAATTATCTTTCCTGCATCCTGGCTTCTTATTACATTCTGCTGAGTATAGTACTATTTGCATCAGATAAAGAATGAGTACATGCTAGATGTGGGCCAGTAAAATCTTGTTTGAGTGAGCCATCAGCTCTCGACATCCCTTGTCCATTGTTTGTCTTTGACAATATGAAATGTTCAAATATGTATGCTCAAGTCATGCAAAATATCTGCCTATTGCTTTCTACATAACTTAGTCAACCAATCATAAGAAAGTCATTCACACAACTGTTTCCAGCCAAGAAAGCAAATATTCTTCTTGTGTTAATAAAATCTCCTCAGATAGTATGCCAATTGAGGTCGGGTACAACTAGATATTATAATATTTTTTGGTGATAAATAGTGAAGACATTTAAGTTGCAAAAAAGAGGACTGATACTAGGCAACTGCTGCTAGAAAAAATATGACAGAATTGCTATAATGTCATCAAATGATGTGAGTAAGTATGAAGCTGTAACTGAGCAACAAAGTTCATATACTGGAATTTTGTAAATATGGTCACATAGGTGTCTAGAGGGAACCCCTCCCTAATGTGGTACTATTACTCTGAAATATTCAACTAATCAGCTTCTTAAATCTATAAGAATAAACCACCTCTCCCGCCCAAAGATGTTCTAAAAACACAAATATCAACATAGTAAAGCAAAAAGTCACTACTAAAAAACTTCCATTTTTCACTCAAGCTTCTTAATTTTCAAGCCAATCAAGTCAATATGCAAAAACAATAAAAAACGCCGTAACTAAATGGAAACGAGTGGAAACATTATTGGTATAATATTTCCCGCAAGTAGAACAAACTCAACTGACTCGTTCAAATGCAAAGTAAGAGAACTTACTCTAACAGTTCCATCGGGAGACAATACGGCGAGATATTCACCGCCGGTAGTGAATGATGTAACTAGGGATTTTAGCTTCTCCCTCGCCATGACAAAAATGGCCGCACAAAGATAACAACAGAATCTGAGTAAAAGTGGAACGAAGTGGCGAGTCTTCGTTAACGGAGAGAGACGAAGCACGCAGAGAAAAAGAGAGACAATTTGATTTTGTCGGAGAAGAGAAGAGAATGCTGCAGAAAAAAGAGAAAGGGAGGAGAAAACTCGGCAGAGAGAGGGTTTTGGCAAGATTTAACGCAATAAAAGTGATTCATAATTGGGCTCCAAATTTTGTTTCACATTTGGGCCGTTACAAACGAATATGGGCTTGGACCGGCCAACTGCAAGGATAGCTAGCCCTCTTTTCGCTGATTTATGCAAATGTTTCATTTTTAGGCCATTATTAAACCTGTCCCTCTTTTTAAATTATAGTAAAAAAAAACTTACCTTTTGAATAATATTAGATTTATTAAAGTAAAACATCTACTCAAATTTGCTCAATTTTATAGATTAAAAATATTAGAATATCTCTAATGTTTGTAGTAACTTACAAGTTTTAATGGTACATAAATTAAAAGGGTCATTTACAAAATAAGAGTACTTCTTTATAATAGTAAAAGATGGTAAAAAAACTCAAAACTGTAATTTGAGATTTTAATCAACATATGGTCATATGAACACACCTTACAAAGATGAACATCACGAAAACTTTGAACTATAACACTAATATATATATATATATATTAGTTAAAAACACGAACTCAACAATTTGATTGTTAACTAGCCAAAATCATCAGTAAAAATAAATTACATCATCACAAATTGGCTCACACCAAACATCAAGAGTAGATTAAGCAATTCATGTAGACCAACATCACAAATACTTTGTGCTAATTAACCCTCAATGATTTAAAAAAAAGAAATATTAACATGTTTATAGATTGTATGAGCTCTCTCATCCAACAGACTAACAAGATCGTTGATCTTCGAACAAGGCAAATATCAATTATGTGTCATTTATTCATTATTGATTAAAAAAAAGAGGGGAAAGTTACACATTTAACCGCTCAACCAAAAATATTTACCTAGAGAATATACATGTATTATACATTGATTATATACCTATTATGAATTGACTCTCTCACCTAATGGATTACCTTTTTGATTTGGGCTCTCATATTCAGTGTACAAACAACAACTTCTGTTTTATTTATATATATATATATATACGGAGAGACAAAAGTAGACAAGTTATATATTTCTTATTAATTCTCACCTAACTGAATTTATTTTGGTTTGTCAACTAGACAATGCCCTTGAGCATCATATATGTTTTTTCACTAGAAAATGAAATCTTAACATAATAGTGAGCATGCAGAAGTTGCTAGCTAAGTAGCTAGTGTTGTTTCCAATAATAGAAGATGATGGTGACAAAGTCAATTGGGACCCCAAACTTAAGAAAATGGACAATTGGCAACTGCTCAAAACCAAACACGAAAGTGACAAAAAGCTTACTTCTTGCAGTCCGCTCTCACGCTCTTCCTATAAAATAACTATTATTAAAAAAAAAAGCAAACGATTCTTTTCCCCCAAAACCATTATACAAGCAAGAACCCTCCTTTTCTTTTACACCTTCTTTGGATGGTTGTTACTTCTTACTTCCTCCGTTCGTCGAATATTAATTGTTCATTTTTTCTTTTATATACTCTTTATGAAATTATAAATAAGGTTTTTTAAAAACTAATTTAACCCTTAAAATTTGTTTTTGGAACTTTACAATTTCTTTTACACATTAAAAAACGAATTACTGTACGAGTAAAATGGAAAAAAATAATCAATTCTCTTTTGATTTTGTAAATTGACAAGTAATTCGGGACAACTACTTTTAGTAAGATTGACAACTAATATGGGACGGATGACGTATCTGTCACTTTAAAATTTATTGCACAATATTGTATTGTTTTTTGTGAATATATAGTTAGAATAGATTATATAATTTTACATCAGAAATTTGAAGGATATACCTATAAAAAAGTATGATACAAGTTAAAGTTTTTAGTTTTTTTTTAGAATAAATGATAAGATAAAATTATTTAAACAATAAATAAAAGACAAATGAGATAAAAAAAAAAGAAGAATATTGTTTCGATGAAAAAAATCTATGATTAACTTTTCGGAAAATTTCTAAATGATAAATAACATTAACGCGATCATACCAAATGGATAGTTGCCTCATGAGATTAGAGTTGAATTCAACTCTTGCTTGCATCTTAATTTCATGAAGATTTTAATGGAATAAAATAATTAATTAGGCACTTACCACTATGGGTTAGGCTAACAAAATCCAAATAAATAAAACGGGAACGGCTACATTAAAAACTGTGTAATTTGAAATACAAAATCCCTTTCTTTACGCACTCTCTCTCTCTCCAATGTTATACTATATAAATAGCAGTATCTCTCTTCTTCTCATTCCATATATGTGAGTTTTTTTTCTTCCTTTTTTTTCTATATAAAAGTCACTCCATCTGCTTTCTTAGAATTGAAACAGAAGAAAAATGGCGAATATAGGGATAATGGATAGTGCCTATTTTGTTGGAAGGAATGAGCTATTGACGTGGATCAATGCCAGGTTACAGCTTAATCTTACCCGCATTGAAGAGGTATCATACCCCCATTTTCTTGATTTTCTTTTTCTTGTTTTGCGTTTTCTTGAATGGGTTTGGCTTTGTATATCTAGAGTTTTTTTGGGGGGTGAATTTCAAGGGTTTTCTTGTATGGAATCTCTTAATCTGTTCCGGTTTGTGAGTTGTTTGATTTTTCGAATAGTTTTTTCTGTCGGTTTATGGGTAATGTAATAAATGCTTCAATTATCATGTTCACATCTCAAGAAATTGTGCCTTTCCTTGAATTTTCTTTCTGTTTTTTTCTCCTTGTTATTGTGTTATTAGACATTGATATTCATACAGCGAATTTAGCTAGTTTGGTTGAGGCATTGTTATTGTTGTTGTTGTTTCTTTGCGAAATTTTTCTCAACTGTTTTTCAGAGTTCGGATCCTCTACATTTTGTTTAGCTGTGGCCTGTGAGTTTATTGAGATTAGATTCACTGATTCGGGATTTTGGTACCCGAGTTGGACGTGGCTGTAGAATTCTTTGTGTACTGGCTGTGGTTGATTTGATAATTCAATATTTATATCAGGAAGATGTTTCTATAAGTCCTCACGCTGGTCTATGACAATGATACTAAATTCTGAAGCCTTTGTGGTTATTTCTATAGATTTTTTGTAACCTAGTTATCTTAGTTCTCAATGTAGCATATCTTCAAGATAAATGCCTGTTAACATTACTGGTATAAAAGTTATAACCCTGGACACTTGGTGATGCAAATGATCTCCCAAGTATTACATTTATGTTCAACCTAAATTGATTTAATTTTCCGTTTGATCATTGTAAAGATCAAGTTCTTGAGGAAAGGAACAAAAATAACATGCTGATGAATGGGGTAGAATTGTATTACTTCTAGTATGATTAATAAACAGTTGAATACAGAATGTGAATGGACCATATTATATTGCTGCTGTTTTATCATGTAAAACAATTATTTATTTTTCGTCTCTGGTGCGGAGATTAGCTTTTGGTATGTTCATATGAAATCATGGAGTGTCCAATCAAAATGAGATGGACAAGGAAATTTCAATGAGAAGCCAGACATTGAGCAATGTATGACCGACGAGGTCCAGTCATACAAAAGATAGATCAAAATTTTCTAGTAGGAAGATATGGATCTTAAAACAGATTAAAATTGGTGTTCACATTCTCCTTTCAAATTTATGCTACTAGATAAGCAAATGCCTATGTGATTTATCTATGAAGTAGGGTTGGGCTCGTATCACAGTTTGCTTTAAAGGTTCTAGTTGCATCTTTTTTGTAATGAGTGGAAAAGACTAGCCAACATTTTAGCAACCTTAATATGTTCAGTTATTTAACTTAGTAAGTATTACTTGTTATACAGTATAGTAGTAAGCATAGATGATAATTACATTTTGAAATGTTGATTATTTTATTTCTCTTCTAATGCTTTATAACATATTTGAATTACAAATTTATTATGTTAGGTTGCATCTGGGGCTGTGCAGTGTCAGATGATGGACATGACCTATCCAGGAGCTGTTCCAATGCACAAGGTGATTACTGCATGTGATGTTCTGGTGGTCCTATCGTAACTTGTTTGATTTGTTGTGGCATCTTTTATCGATCATATTTGGTTACAGGTTAACTTTGATGCAAAGACTGAATATGACATGATCCAAAACTACAAAGTGCTGCAAGATGTATTTAGCAAGCTAAAAATTGACAAGGTAATTTCTTACGAAACACATTTCAAGTTTTATGTAGATCTTTTTACTGAGAAAGTTTGGCTCCCTTCTTTCTTCCAAATGCAACCCTCTCAGGGCATGTCATATGAAGTGGGGCTTAAATCTTTCAACATACTTGTCTCGCCTAGTTTTTTCTTTTCTGTATTTAGCACTTTGGATCTGTGATGGTGCTTATCTTACATTATAAATAATAATAACAATAAAAGTAAAACAAAGATTTTTTTTTGTTGGTGGGTTATAGCAAGTACCCGGTGGAATAGTCGAGGTGCAAGCAAGTTGGTCTGGACACCACCGTTATGTAAAACAAATAGTAGATTCTTCTTAGAAGATATTCAGACATACTAATTCAATGCTGATTTTAAGGAATGGTTCCTTTGAGATTTTCCCTTCTGTATTACCCGCACAACTACCTTTTTAACAAAGTTTTCAGCCATCAATGTTTACCCTTGATGAAACAAAATAACCTTCTGTGGAGAGGAACTAGATGATTCTTTTTGATAAAATTTACAGTTGGTTTCCATTCTGCTTGCAGCATATTGAAGTTAACAGGCTTGTTAAGGGCCGTCCTTTGGATAATTTGGAGTTTCTGCAATGGCTGAAGCGTTATTGTGAGTCTGTAAATGGTGGTATTATGAATGAGTATGTGCTTCTTCTAACATAATTGAGTGTTTTGTTTCTCTTCTAAAATTTGGATGCCAGATACTCACTAGTTGTCTCTCCTTTGTTGTAATTGTGCAGGAACTATAATCCTCTGGAACGTAGAAGTAAGGTTGGGAGGGAACGAAATGTGAAGGGTTCTCAGAGATCTGCAAAGTCACTTCTAACTAACAACAGTCATAACCCTGGATTAGGGGAAGGCATGACTAAGATTAAAGGTGAGCGACAGTGATATATTCCTTATCTATTCTCAGTTAGTATACTTTTCTTAAACTATGTTTTTGACTAGGAATAAAACAAGGAAGGTCAAGTCCAGTAATGGGTGGGGTTAATTCTTCAACGGAGATTCAGGCTTTGTCAAAGGAGGTAACAGTCTTATATTTGTGTGAAGTTGGATCTTTCAAAACCTATTGCTTAGCTTTTAGCAGATTGATTGAGTGAATGAATAATTGTCTCTTCTAATTTTCAAGCACTATTAAGCTCAATTTAAGCTGGCTTAGTCAATCACAGTACTTGTTTCTGTATGGTCAAAAGATACTCCTATTCTGACATGATCTTGCAGAACTTTTTTGGACCGCCAAACCACACCAAAATGTAGAACATTTGAGGCTTAAGATATGGTTAGCTTAGCATTAATGGATCACATCTGCTGCTGTTGGTTCTATTTTTTTTCTTTCTTTTCGACATTAGGTTCGGATTTTGACAGGAGCCTTAAGTTCAGTTATAGATGTTATGACAGCATATGGATATGTCAAGATTTGATTCATCCTAACAGATGAATTGTTGAGTAGTGGAGTGAAAAAGTCCGAAATGGATATTCCGGATTCTCATAACAGATCCCCCAACTAACAGGATTGTGGTATAGTTGTTATGGAGTTTTATTGTTTTTCTTTCCTTTCGTGATAAGTATCCCCTGTTTTGGTTGCCTAGTAGTGCTTCGAATGCTTATTGGCACTCATATCTTAACCATCCAGGTTACAGATCTCAAGCTCTCTGTTGACCACTTGGAGAAAGAAAGAGATTTTTATTTTGCAAAGTTACGAGATATTGAGATTCTCTGTCAGACTCCAGACTTAGAAGATGTCCCGGTAAGTTCTTCTCTCCCATCTCTACCAAAAGAGAATTGATTGTGATGTAGTTGCTTAGCTACAAAAAGCTCCTCTATAGTGTGACTTTCTTGTGCATGTCTAACTGATAACAAACAAACATCTCTGAGAAGGATCAGCATATAAGTGATTGTACTTTGTGCGCTTATTGGGCTAAAGGAACTTTGTGCCTCCCTTCTATTACATAACCACTGATAGTTTCAAACCCCTAAACCCAGCCCCTCTGTAGCTTACAAATACTACACCAGTTGCTTGTGTCGTGGATTTCCTTCATTAATGTTTTCTAATTGTCACATGTATAACATGGTAATGAGAGTATTTATATGGAGTAGTTCATTTTAATTTGCTTTCTTCTGAATTATGCTGGCTATGAAAATTATTTGACCTTCTTTCTGCTATTTTTTCCCATTATTTAAACATTTACATTGGCATCATGTATGATACTTTAGAGATTTCCATTTAAGTGATTGTGCGTTGATTGGCAATTGTGTATAAGCATAATACTGAACACACTGCTCCTTCCTGTATCTCACAGTTGGAGTAAAGTTTCTTCATTACATCATTAATGTGTGTTACGAGTCATCTAATCAATGGTGTTGTGGTATTATTATTGCATTCCACAGATGGCTATGGCAGTTAAAAAGATATTATATGCTGCTGATGCAAGAGAATCAGCTTTGGCCGAAGCTCAAGAAGTTCTAAGTCACTCCGTGGATGGAAGTAAAAGCTGAACTGGAATTGGAATATGATAAGTAAGAATTGCGTGCAGTAGTTTCTTAATTGTAGAGGTTACTGTTTCATCTTTGGTGAAATGTTGCTAAGTTTCTGCTGTGTACATCCATGTGTTCTTTTTTTGGCTTTGAAAAAAGTCTTTCTCTAATGTGTACTTGATGGAGATATCTCCAGTGAAGCGGAATTTGTATTTCGAATTTCGATGTTGAGAGACCTTATTAGTCAACTTTAATTGAAAGAGTACCATGAAGGTACATATCTTCCACAAATTGAAAGCTTTTTTCCCTCTTGTTATATTTCTAATTTTCTCTTCCCTTTTTCTTTGTTACTTTTAAATTTCAAGAACGAGTCTTTTCTATCCAGAGATAGATTACACCATCTTCTGACCTTTACACCAAAACTATTAAGTATTGCTAGTTGAATTGTTACATCTTCAGCATGAAAATGAATTTTCAATGTAAAGAACTTGGGAGTGGGCATAAAGCTGAAAACAAAAGGCACTCATTGCCATTACACTGATGCTTGTTATCATGTGTCTCCACATGAAATTCTGACAGCCCCGTATGCACGATACAAAGTGGAAAAGTAGACATACATTAGCAAAATTAATAAAATATTACTAATTGAACAAGACTCTCCTCACCATTATGCTAATGTTTATTGAAAAGATCTAATGTTTTGGCACAAAGGTACACACATTTTTGATTGATGTACCAGAGACCGATGCTTTATGAATATGTATATTTATTATCGTCGCCCATAGCCGGGCCCGATTAAGGAACAAGTTTAAAAGGCGCAGGTAGTGATTTGAAAGAAGCAAATGAGGGGATGCATTTGGAAAGTGAGTTTTGAAAAAGAATGCAGGTAACAAAATAGAAAAAGACTATGTGAATCGAATTCACTTCTTTTGCATATAACAGAACTTAAGTATGCCGTCTGCATATATTCCTAGTTGATTCAAGTACACCTAAGTACTTAAGGGTCGTTTGATAGAGTGTATAAGAATAATGCTAAATAGTAACACTTGCATTAATTATACATAGATTAAGGTGCTATTTGTATTTGTATACTCGTAGTGTTAAAACATTTTTTCTACAGTAACATTATCAAAATTGACAAGATTTGGATCCTCGGATCAATGTCAAACAAACAAAAAGAAGTCCCCATACTTCTTTACACAGTTAGGAAAAAGAGAACCGCATGAAGTGGGTAAGCATAGGTACTTCAACAGCTCAATGAATTCAAACGAGGAAAAACATATCACAGCCTGTTGATTATTATCATGAATTTCATTTCCTTTAACCTACTCATCATAGAAACAGCAGCCTTCAGTTCATCCTAATGTGTACTACGGATATTAGCTCCACTCTATATGCAAAATTGAATGTACACTTTCCGATAGAGAGACAGCTTCATTATAACAAACCTTTGTACAGGTAATAAGACTTTTTCCCTTGAACCAGTTGGCATGCATCTCAGCATCTCATCGTTCTCATATTTTCACGACTGATAAACTTTCAGACATCGATGACACCCAACTGCACATGCACAGAGATGCAGATAACTTCCATTAAAATGTATTTGGAATAACAAAATTTTCATCAAATAGTTACCCACTACTTGTGGTTTCACATGATGCAATTGAGTACCGATGTGATCCTTTTATTTATGATGGGAACATAAAAAAAAAACTTAGGGTCACTTCTGCATCATAGCAAGCCGGGGGAGAATCCTCATATTGATGCAATAGGGCATAGGCCCTTCATCCACTCCAAAATGCAGAAAACTTAGATTGATTTAGACAACAGATGACTGGAACTATGAATAATAGCAATATTCGTGAACAGACAAATAAACAAGCAACAAGCTACAAATTAGATGTGGGCCAGTGGAAAGATGATTATTTGGGATGGACATAATTAACTGAAGTAAATATACTGAGTTAAGAATATGTAGAGTCAGATTATGGTCTAATATCGCGAGTGAGTGTCAACCAAATAGCAGCATGGACATGTATCAACCCTATGATAGGATCACTATGTCACTTGGTATACAGTTCTAACAAGAGATTTATCAAAAATAGCTTCTCTCGGAAACTTCATGCACTGGGAGGGGTTTATCTTTAACAGATTTCTCATTCTTGATTAGAGAAGATGGTGCGAGTTTGCTTTTTGTCAAAGAAGTTATTTGTTAGAGAAGATTGTAACTGACAAAAAAAATTTCCCCAAAGCATAATTAACCACTCACTGAAAAATAAGTTAAATGGAATAAATAAGTAATCTCGAAACCTACCATAAATCTTCAGTGATCAGCAGAAAAGTGCAAAAGGTATAGGAGTATGATGAAATCCTAGCAGGATGGTTTACTCTTTCTTGAAACAAGGATCAAGGCACTGTCATCGTCGAATGGATCAGATTTTCTGCAGAACCATCCTGAGGTGCTCTTGCAGTGTTTCCCTTTACCTAGGTAAAAATCCAGAAGAAAAAACACAAGAATAAGAACACTTCAATGAAAAGTAGTTACAGCCGGGAATAAGGATAGAGTTCTATAAGGGGATGAAAGTTGTCCCAAGTGCAAACTAAGTCCTATCTGGATTGAATAACAGCAGAAGCTAAGAACTGCTCCTGAATTCTGGAAAGAATAATTCCAGACGCAGGGCTTAAGAGGGTGTCTTCCAAAGTCAACGAGCACTCAAGCATGTTACAAATACATGCTAGTATATCTTATGTTCCTCTAACATATCTCTAATTATCTGCAATTTGTAATCACAACCTATTTTGTTGAAGTACCTTGACATAAAACAACTATGGGGCTAAACTACAGCTATTGTATTTCCATTCTCCACTCAGAGAAAATAATATTATAAAAAAGAAAAAATTAGCTTCGACAGAGTACTGAACTGGATATAATCCAGTACCCCTTGTTACTAGTTCTAATAGTTGTGATTATTATTTCTGTTAGGCACTCTTTTTCACATTTATTGGTTCCACATTCTCTTACATAGATCTTTTTGTTTCTCCTTTCTTCTTTCTCCATGCTAAGTCAAATGCTAAAATTATTTATCAGGTGCTTAATTTGACTTAATTTCTATCAAAGTTTTTGGGCTAGACCTGGACAAGTAAAAGAAGCAGCTGGATGTAACGATAAACAATTAACCACTGAATTATGAATTATTTGTAAACAAGGGAATTTCCAAATCTAATTTATAATTAGTATACACACACTTTCAATTATCTGCAGAATATATTTAAGGATGTGATGAATATATTAAGCAAAAGGGTCTACCTGCGTCATTAGAGATTTGATGACTTCCTTAGCAGCATTATTTTTGTCTGTTTCTATTCTAGCTTCTTCAGTTTTCTCTTGTAGTTGAGTTGATTTTTTCTCAAGCTCAGCCTCTAAGAATAGGGATCTCTGGGTAAGAATATCTACCTGCATGGGGTATATCTCAGGTGCAATAGAGCACATACAAATCAACTTATACCACAAATTTGTTTGTTTGAAAGGATAAGTAAAACTGCATACAAATAAATTAGTTTACTGTGACTTTTAACCTGGCTGCAATTTCTAATTAGTTGGTTCTTGGACTATTTCATGAAAACCCTTTGCAAGACAGGTACCAGTATTCAGTGCAATAAGTAGCTATGCTATATTAGAATACAATCTTTCTCCATGGACAGTAAGATATTGTGCATGAAAAAACTATTTTGGACCAATCAGGATAAACTAAAACAAAGTTTTTTCTTGATATTGTTATCATCCGTTAACCTGTTGTTCCATCCACTGTAAATATGTTTCCACGAATAGAAGGATTCTATGAAAAAAGAGGTCATTTATCCGAATAGCTATTGACATTCTCTAAGGAATAAATGATGTATACCTGCAGTGTGAGAATTGAAGTACAAGAACAGTTGGATTATAGTTAAGTGGTGTAGAACGTTTAAGAGTAACTACTTGATTTCAATTAGTGGAATTCAAAAATAATTTCAACTAAATTGGAATAAAGGATTAAGTTGCTGATCCAATTAGTGACTTCTATCTAATGTGACTCTTTTGAAACAATTTAAGAACAGCTCAAATTATGAAATTATGGGTGAAAACAGTACCAGCTAAAGAAAAATATCTAATACAAAAGACGTCTTAAAATAAGATGGGATAGCAGAGCAGTAAATTGGAGAAAGAATGTTAAAAGAACGCCAGGTCTCTTAAGTAATAGATGCAATATAGAGGAGACAGGAAAAGTTCGTGCAGGATAAATGTTCTAAAAATCTCGCGTCTTTTGGTTATACTAACAATATAAGACGTCTAGTGAAGGAGAATAATAAAATAAGAACATCAATATGAACTGAATCCAAGTATTAATTGGAAATTGAACTGTCTAGCAGCATAGTATTCAGAAGTCGTAACCATATGTGCAAGGAGATACTATCTAAAAGGGAAACTGTATCCACGACAAGTTGGTCTTATGAGGAAGTTGATATTTAAGTTAAATGGTACTTCAGAAAAACAAATCTAAATGTAATTACAATCAATACTTTTGAATGATATACAATTAGTTAACAAGTAACAGCAACTTTGTGAACCAAACCAGGATATCCTAAGTGTGAATAACTTACTGTCAACCACATGCAGCCCGACCATTATATATACTTCTTTTATTCTTTTTTCCTTTATTGGGCTAGTGAGTGATGGTTCCACTAATTTATATAACAAGTTCAAAGTCATTCCATATGTTCCCAAATGTGATTTTAATTCTCAAATATAGAAAAATAAAAAGTGATAAGTAAGTCTGATATTTTAAGATTAAACATGTGTCTTCTACTTCAATGATTCTTCTAGGTATGACAGAATGCAGCAACAGTGGCCCTGAAAGCTTCGGGCACCATTCTGGTGTGTTTTTGGGGTACAGTGAGTGGTGCCAAAGGATGTTAGAAGCTTAATGTCATGCTGACAGGGACACAGGAATAGCAGCAAACTGAAACAGATTTGGAAAACCATCCCACTGCCCACTGGGCATTATGTGGCTCATATGCCTACAAATAAATAAGAGATGCTTTGAGTAGAATATACAACATCTATCTTTTGTAAAATACAAATGCATACAGAGCTTATATGTCTGGTGCAAGGAATACAGATTAGAAGATCTTTTTGTGAGTTTTTGGACTGAAGCAAACTTTGTAATGAAGTCTTAGTAATACTTCTTTGTACTTTTTTTGCAGTACCTTCTTGGTACTAGCTTTAATAAAATTACCCTTACTTTATCCGGGAAAATAAATGCAGCAACAAAGAGGGTTGGCAAAAAATCTTGGCAATTTTTACCTGCTCCTTCAATATGGAAATTTCCTTTTTCAGACTTGCACTTGTTTGCTTTGAATCATCAAGATCCACATCGTGATTTGCATGTGCAGCAAAAGTAGATCTCAGTAACACAGAATTAGATGAACTTGATTCAAAAGAAGCAGGAGAACCAGCTTGAGAACGACTTGTTGATCCAACAAAAGAAACAGACAATTTCTCAGGGCAACTAGAAAAGGACAACAATGGGCTTGATGTTTGAGATACTTCACTCTGAGTATTGCCATTAGGAATTGGAGAGACATTGTCAGAGTTTGAATCTTGCTTCTGGTTCTTTCTAAAACGTTGATCGTCAGACCTGAATGAATTGAATGAGGACAGCCTAGAGAGAAGGCCTTTTTGTTTGGAAGGCGAGGCCTCTTTCCTCCTCTCTCCAGTATTCTTCTGTAAGCTTCCAATAGTGGCCTTCGGTGGTAGACAAGTCAATCCAATATCCAAGCCCCTGTTCAATTTAGTAAAACAATTTTCACACACACGATAAGGTTTGTTCATTTTTGGAGCCAAAGAAGCTCTTACAGATCTTCTACTGGTGCATACTGTGCAAAAGACAAGCCCACAGTTGTAGCAGTTATGACGTTTTCGTCTGAGATTAAATGGACTCTGGCATCCAGCACAAATGGAATTATCAGCAACAGACACTTCTCTGTGTAGACAAATGGCTGCAGTAAAATTATTTCCACAGACCACATCCTTTACTTTTTTTGCTTTCAGCACTTCAACCAGTGTAGGAGTGTTCCTATCATGATTGTCCCCATGTCCTAGCTGTCCATTTCCTCCCTTTCCCCACGTGTAAAGCTCAGAGTTTGAGCTCAGGGACACTACATGGAAAGAGCCACAAGCTATTTCTTCAATGAAACAATCTGTAATTTTTCCTTGAACACGAGAAGGAAACTTCCCAGTACTTCCAGGAATTCCTAGTTGCCCATAATCAGCTTTCCCCATTGTATATACTTGCCCTAATGTTGTCAGAGCAACTGTAATACTATGGCCACAGGCTACTCTACTGAAGTTAATGCCATCCAACTGTACAACTTTGCATGGAGTGAGTCTAGAAGCATTATCTTCGTGTCCAAGTTGTCCGTCATCCCCATTTCCCCAGGTGAAAAGCTTCCAAGGTGGGGAATTACAAGAACTGGAATCGTCAAAAGAGAGCTCTACCACAGCTGCAGTGTGCCAATGCCCACATGCCACTCTAACTGTTCTTAGTCCTTGTAGAGTTTCAACTTCCCTAGGAATACCAATGCTACTACGATCCCCATGACCTAGAGCACCAAATGTTCCATCACCAAAAGTAAAAAGCTGGCCAACAGATGTTATAACAGCTGAATGCCAAGGACCACAAGAGACATATGAGACATGCTTACCAACTAAAGGACCCCTTACTTTTTTGGGGATCCAGTGACTGATTCCAGTATCATGCCCAAGGAGGCCAAAGTTAAAGGTACCCTCACCCCATGTATAGAGATCTCCACTGATTGTTGTGGCACAAGTATGATAATCTCCGCATGCTGCTGATGTAACATTCAACCCACAGAGAGTGTCAATAAGTTTTGGGCTAGAAACGTCAGATTCTACTCCATGCCCTAGTCTGCCATTTAAGCCCTCTCCCCAACTAAAAATCTCTCCTTGCTTTGTGATTAGTACGGCATGTCTGCTCCCACAAGCAACATATTGAGCATCAAGTAGTAATGCTGATTCCAAGATCCTCGGCAAAGGTGCATCTCTTCTTGCAGTTTCAAATTTTCCAAGTCCACATATCCCACCACCAAGCAGGCAATCACCAATTCCTTCTCCCCATATTAAAATGTCGCAGAGGGTATCAGTATTTGCGAAAGATCCCTGGCTAGATGAACTAATGGCACTGGAGAAACTAGATCGGATAGTATCTGCAGAGCTCTGCCCAATTTCATCATCTAAGTTTCCATATGATCTTGAGTTGAGGGAACTAGCAGCAAACTCTCTATGGGAAGAACATTTTGCCGCTGAATTATAAAGTAAATAGTCAGAGAACGCTCTTTCTAATCTCTTTTTTGGAGGACTCTGAGATGGAACTGAACCCAATAAATTTTTCTTTGGGTCCTGTCATGAGAACAAAAAGGGTGTCAAGACCATAAATCAATCAACTTAATGATAAATTCATCATTGTAAGTACCTCATAGGGTGTACTGCTGCTTCCACTACTACTTGACAAAGCAGAGTGAGAACTTCGTTGTGTCACAGAAGGTGAACCATCAGAATATGCTATATCATGTCTTATATCGCTTGTCCACTTTTGACAGTCAACCCGAGATGTCAAGGCCCTGAGAGCAACAAACCAGACTTCTGCCTCTTCCTTATCTTTGCAGATCTGTCAAAGGGTTCAGTTTGTTGATTCTGTAATCTAAAGATATAAAATTCTTCTAGAATTCTCCATTTTTCTATTAATAGCAATGGTCTACTACAATCACCGTACTCTGGATCATCCAATTATCTTAACTCTGACAGTTCTAGTCCATATACTTTGTAAATACATAACACATGCTATAATGATGATCTTTGTGGCAACCATATCTAACCAGTAATGAAAATTAACTTTTTGCGAGGACAGAGGTTCATATTAGCCTGCTTCATTAACCCATTTAATCTCTGGAATTTAAAGAATGGGAATTCTCACTCAATAGGAAGGACACAAGCATTTGCATCTCTATAATATCAGTGAAGTGATGACATGCAAGTACAAAGATATACACTTTCTTAAATGTTGTATTTTTACCAACGAAATGAGCAGTTACTAAAAATCTACAATATATTATTCCTGAAGCAAGCATATGACTCAAAGTGCATATATCATGAAAATACAGATGAACTGTGTTCATGATCAGCATAGTAATAGCAAAGATACCCATTCCTTTGAAGCATGAAGACTGGCTAATGTTGACCAATACAGAAAGTGTCTCCCATCTGCAATTAAGCATAAAGATACAATTTCCAATGTTCTGCCATCTCCTCATACTACTTGCATAAGTTATTTCATAGATTTACATTTTACTAAAACAAAAAGGCAACTAAGGTATGAAATAAAAATGCATGGCTAGAATTTTTAACCTCAAAAGAGAGTCAATCTATTAACTGTGGAAGGCATTCAAAGAGCTAGTTAATGAATCAATTAACAGCGGTTCAAACCTCAGGTCCATATCTATCATCCCAATAATAAAAAAATTCTCTTAAGAAAAAAAAGATTGGGGGTTATTTAAATCTCACACTTCCCCATACATAGGTAATTAGTCATATCTAACTGTTTGATGATTATTTCTACTCAAAAAGAAATATATGAATGAAGGAATTCCATTTTATGCAAGTACCGAAACTTAGAAGGGAATGTGACGTGCTCTAAAACGGTAAGTATTACTTACCAAATCCAAGGAACTTTTGCCATATAGAAGTGAAAATGACTGATATTCCTTCTCAGGTCTAGGAAACCGCTGAAAATTTGCCTACAAGTTCATTTGAGACAAAAATATCAGTCGCACATACCACTTAGGATGAAGTTTGGTGCGCATAATATTGATAATGTAAGATCTTACAGTTCGTTGACCGGGAATAATCCTTGAAACCTGACTCAATTGAAGCTGTTTCTCCTCCTTTGCAACATACCATATCAGTCTTGTTTCATCCTGAAATTAGTCCATCAGAAGCAGTTGATGGATGATAATTTCAGAATGGGTTACAAACCTCAGAGGAATACCCCTTATTTGAAGCAGAGAAATAGGACCCTTGTGTGTAAGAGAGTCTCTGTGTGTGTGTGTCGGGGGGTGGGGGGGTGAGGCGTGACTCGTGAGAGAGAGGGAGGGAGGGGAGAAGCAGCAGAACAAAGAAAGAAGCATAGAGCTGGCCTGGTGCCTAGGATGCTCTACACCTTCTTCTTACCAAGTTCTAACACTTTAACTTCAACTCAATCCTCTCTTTTGGCATGAGAAAGATATCACAGTATAGGAAAAGCAATTACACCAAGAAACCATGTAGCTTGAACAAAAGAAATATCAAATTGAAAGTGTTGAGCTTTCCCTAACCTACGCTTTAAGGATTGGAAACCCAACCACATTTATTTCACCCCATCAGTTTAATATAAGTTGATGAAAAAAATATGCAAAAAGATTGGGAAATAATGAACAATCTAATGCAAAGTTCATACAGTAGAAAGACGAAAAGGGCAGAACTTTGGCTTTCCTTTGCATCCATACTTCAGTAGGTATGATCCTCTTTTTAAGGCTGTAATGGCCTGCAAGTAGCAAAAACAAGGATCTGTAGGTTGAAGATAACAAGCAAATCATATATAAAAATTTAACCGTATCAGCAACAGATACTCCCTTATTCCTCAAATTAATAATCTTGATTTGTATGGTTATTACGAGACTATATAAATTTTCCACTATTTAACAAGGGAACTTAAAGGTCCAAATCTTAGTTTCTAGAGTTCTAAAGTGAAACAGGGAAAGAAGTCTGTTCGAAAGAGTGAACATGGAATCCATGTAACTATTTGTGGAGTATAATATAACTGACAATTTTCTGCTAAAATCATTTTGGAATTGAATTGAAAAGGAAAGTTCTATATACAGCATGGAACAAAGGGATTATTATTTGGCTAATGCGGGAGTGGAAGACAGACTACAACAAAAATAGTGCAAATTTGTAAGCTCTTTTTATCTGACATTCCACACCAAGAAAATATGTGCTAAAATATGGCACTCAAAATGGATCTAATTGTGACAACAATGCTAGCTTTTATCTCCTTTTTAACAGAGAATAACTTTTTTAGATATCTATAGAAGATAATCACATTACATGTTCTCCTGGAAAAAAAGAAGCAAACTGGTCGTTTTACAAGTAAAATCAATTAATAACATGCAGTAAAGTAAATAGGTATCGGTGGTGGAGCCACCAGAAAAAGAAATAGCTAAGGATCCTTTATGTTATCTAAAGTTTGACTTCTAATTTTAAATTTATGGTCATAATGGATATATTGCTGCTTATTGCAGGTATTGGGAGCAGTTGTTAATATATGAATTTGCAAGGAGCCTTCTCTCTTTTTGCATCATCCGTCTTGATAAACATATATAATGTAAAGGTCTGAAAAGCAAAAACATAGGTGTTGATGTAATTATTGTCATGGTTCTATTCATTGCATGATTAGGTGAGCCAGAAGGATTACTGTACTTCTATTACCTGCAGTTTGTATTCTTTTCCTTTATTGACTAAATGATACAAACATTTATAGTGTTATTTCGCAATAAGAAGCCAACTTTCTCATAATGGTGTGAGAGTTTTTTCGCTCTCAAAAAAGACCTATTCCTGGAGGAAAAGGAGTTTTATGAAAGCACAATGTGGAGCTGTTACAGTGAAACTAATTGTTTGCCCTTCTTCAATATCTGCTCTGTTCTAAAGCAGCAATAAACATCACCTGTTCCACATTTCTCTCTCCAAGACTGTTCCTCTGTACGTTGTTCATTAAGCTGTTATATGAACTCTAGCACTTAGATCATGACAATACCAAACATCTGGTAGCTGGCAAAAGAGCCCCCGTAGTTCCTCCATAGGATGACTTCTACGTACAAGAGAGTAAGATACTAATATCATACAAACTATTTCAGAAGAACCAATAAACATGAATAAGCATAAAATAAGGAAAATGGTTTTTGGAAGCATCTCAACACGAACTATTAAGAAATGACATATTTTTCCGAAAAAAATTTATTTATGATTACTTTCCACTAGTAGTACCACCTTATCAAACAAATTAGTTGCATCAACTACATTTAAACAAAATATCCTAGCATGTAGCAATTACATCTAAAATATAAGCAAAACCTCCTTGAATATCCCGAATTACTACTGTTCATGACAACATCGGCGTCCTATTTAATAGTACTCAACAACACAACTCCCCAACTATAATCGCGAATGCATATCAATATCACGTAAAAACATTATACCAAAAAATAAATCATACACCTACATTCTCCGTTCAAAATTCAGCAGAAAAACAGCATCAGAACGAACAAGGAGCTAGGGTTTATGTCAATGCGAACCAATTTACACACGTTTGAACAGTATATTTAACAGAAACACAGCGTTAATTTAGTAAACAAAATTCAAGGAAAATGAGAACGAAACTCATAGTTTGTGCTTCCATTAAGATCAATACAGGTAATTAAAGAGCACACTCACTGTCAACCGAGGTCGATTCTGGAAAAATTCATAAGAATTAGAGGAACTCCTCTTCTTTAGGCTCCGCAATCGAACGAACAGAGGAAATACGAACGGAACTCAGAAGCGTAGATTTTCGATTTGATAGCAAAAGCGAAGCCTCAGTAGATTTCTCTATAAGCAAAATTTGTTGGATCGGAAGGTGCGGAAGAGAAATGAGAATTTGGCAGAGAGTTTTGTGAGGAAATTAGTGTGGTTTTTCCTCTCTCTCTCCTTTAACTGTGAGCAGTACGTAAGTTATTGCGTATGATCGAAATGAAATATATACGTAGCAGGGAATTCTTTTCTTATTTGGTGGTTCAATGGTGAAATTATACCTTTGTTGATGCCACGTAGTCAACAAAATATGAATCTGTTTCGGCAAGATAGTGGGGGTACTACTGTTACCAGGGGCCTTTTCTGTTTTTCTCAGTTATTTCTCCAATCAACTAACTTCCCGCCTATTTATTCCCACCTGGGTTTGTTATCTACCTTCCTATTTTACATTACTTTTTCTTGCATATTTCTAACATTTAAACAACTCCATCTTTTACTACATGTAATTTTATATATATATATATATCTTTTAAATATTAATGTTTTTTACGCAATTTTCAATTATGTAATTTCATTTCAAAAAACTAAATTTTTCCATGTTCGAATTTACGATCAAATTTGAATTATTTGACACATAAATTGATATCGTAAAAGTATATTACCTTTCAAAAATGATTCATGACATAAATATTTGTAGTCATAGAAATATTATTACTGTACGTACATGTTTTAAGATCTCAAATCCATTTTTTTTTCTTTATAAATTTTATGTCGACTGAAATTTTATTTCATAAATTAAAATAGGGGAAATAGTAGCTGCGGAGTCACATTATTTTTCAATCGATTTTAACATTGTTTTCTTCTCTTCTCTTAGCATTTATTTATCAAGCTAAAGGATTATTACTTCTTTAACAATTTATTACGCTAAAGGATCTTTTGTGAAAAGAAATAGAATGTTCTCCTCTCTTTTGCTTATAGAGAGAGGCGGGCCTTTAGATCCTTCTTTTGTGTAATAATTTCCACAGTGTAATAGTACTAACATATTTCATACTAAATTCCAAGGTTGGAATAATTAGATGTAGAATTTGTGAAAAGATGTTGAATAACAACTACTCCTTTCATTCCATAATGATGTATGATTGTATTTAGCCAAACAAAGAGTCAAGCATATATATTTTATTGACTAGTATAATATAGTGATGAATTTATGATAATGGAATTAGATATAAAGCAATGATTGAAAGTTTGTTTGATAGAGAAAATATTGTATCAATTAATATTTAGAATTTGAAGATTTTAATGGATTTAAATTATTTAATTTGTATAAAATTAAAAATTGTCAATTTTGGGACACCCCACATCGAATGGTTTATTGTATGACATGATACAAGGTAATGCATGTTTAATGAGTGGTTCTCTTTTATAAAAATAAAAACGAACTATCAAGACAAATTTAAAAACATTGGGTAAACTGAACTAATCTTCTTTCAACGCTCTACAATAATGAAATTATTTATTTAAAACAATATAACAACTAACAAGATGGGCATTTGGTCTAGTGGTATGATTCTCGCTTAGGGTGCGAGAGGTCCCGAGTTCAATTCTCGGAATGCCCCCATAATTATTCTTTTTTTGTCTTTTTCTACCACTATGTTTAAACTTTAAACCAACTTCTTATTTTATTTTTTTGAATCACTTGGTACTTAATTTGCAAGATATTCTATTTTGTTGATACTTAATTTGCAAGATATTCTAAATTTTTTGTCTTTTTCTACCACTATGTTTAAACCAACTTTAACGTCTACCAAAAAGTTAATCAACTTATCTGACCAAAGGTCCCAATACCTCTCTAGATTGACAAACAAAAGGATCATCGAGTAACAAAGAAAAGTTGAAGACCATTATTGAAAAGTTCAAGTGCCTAATACACTTTCAGGCTGCTCCAGTTTCCTGTGTCAAGCGGGAGTACAACGCAGCAATCGCTTGCGTATTTTAAAAGTTGCGTTAAGTCAGGCAAACAATCAACTCCACTCAGACTTCGCTAGTGATTAGAGTAATAGAAAGCCAAAGTTTTGAATGTGATGAAATCTCCTAATCCAGCTGAAAGATAAATAGAGCGACGATTCTCATTATCACTAACAAACTGCTTGAAATTAACAATTACAGACAGTATCTAGGAGAAAAGACTTGTTGACAAGGATGAGTAGTATTAGTTTATAACATACATAGGTTAGAGGATTGCGAAAAACTCTATAAAACCAAAGATAGTAGTCCACACGGAGAAAGACCAAACATCAGTTTCAGGGCACCTCTTTACAACATCAGATAGATCTCTGCCTTCCCTCAAGTAGTGGAGCAGCAGAAACCAAACAAAAAGAACTGTAGTGATCAAGGCTCAGTATCTGTAGTCGTCATCATAAAACACGTAATTGCTGGTATGGGTCTTTCGTTCTCCATCAGCCTGCAGGGAAATAAACTGAAATGAGCCAGTTCTTGAAACCATGAATTTTGCAATTTCAGAATACCTCAAGTCATTTGGTTTCTATCAGTCTGACAATTCCTCAAAGTATAAATAACACAGCGAACTGATTAGCATACCTTGTGAATCATCTCCTCAAATGCTTGGGTTCCATGTTCTTTTATGTATTTCTCTGCAGCAGTCAGGATGTCATCTGGCTTACTAAAGACATCCTTCTTTCGTGGCACATACCAGATGTTAACTGCTTTTCGTTGGACAATATAAGTCCTAATATAATGCTCATACACATACGCAGCACCATTGAAGTAAGGTATGACCAACCAGCAGGTCGCTATCAGTTTTGCATATGACCAGAAAGGAAGCCTGTCATAGAAAGTGAATAAAATATATAATGAAAAAAATCCAGATCTGGCATTCGGAAAAGATTTAGTGATCATCTAAACTCACTAGAAGCAAACTGATATAAAAGAGATTCATGTACTATTCCAGACAAATGTGTTTCTATCAATCTGTTTTACTCACTTTTTCCTTTCAGTGTTCAATGGACAAATATGACGAGAAACATGACCCATAGTTAAAAGGAAGAGTAGGTGAGGGGGAGAAAGTGTTCCTAAACTTAGCTCAATATGAAAGTACCTTGTGCTCCAACATATCATTTCAACCAAGGTAAGGTCAACTACACCATCACCAGCTCATTTTGGCGTTTATCTTGACAATCCAGTTTCTTATACAACCATATTCACAAGAAATTGTCAAGCAGATAGTTATTAAGATCACTGCTCATGCTTCAAATACACTAGTGAAGACTCCACTATGAGTACTAACCCACTTGGAAATCATTCAAAACTTTTGTCAATCATGACAGCTGCTCCAAGATGTCACTGTATATGATTTCAGAAGAACATTTACTTAACCATCAGAATCATTTTCACCTGGCCTAACAATGTTTCAAGCATAATTACTTTGTGACCCCATTTTTTCTATGACTATAATTTGTTGAAGGACTGTTGACTTACTATTCCTACTCCTTCTAATAGCAAACTGCAATCAGGAGATGATCTTTCTCTTTCTTAGGTAGTGTGTCATCACTCATCACTTATTCGACAATCTACAACACCAAACTTTTTTTGTTTTTTAATAACCATTGTGTCAAAGCCAACTAGTGCGCATCTTGACTAATTCCACGGATACCTGCTACCTCTCACCAACACTTGTACCAAGTAACTGTGTCCAACCAGGCTTGGATAGATGGGAAGAAATCACCTAGTGTTAAGTCTCTATCTACCAAGATAGATAATTAAATGATGTCACATAAAAGTGTATAGTAATTCAAAGTCTCATTCTTCTATGACAAATATTTAGAGACAACGATGGAACCAAATTAGATTTGGAAATGAAATGCTCAAAGGCTTCATGATTACGAAAAGTCACAAAAGGTTATTCACAACTATCATCTGTTTTTCCATCTCATCCCGACCTAAGGAAAAGCAAATTTAATAATAGAAATAACCATGGAGAACATAAATCCCCAAAAGGAGAATAATCGTAGTGCTCCATCTACAAGCGATAAACAGACAATTACTTCTCCTTCTCACGGAATTTGAAAAAGAACAACCGAAAAGAATACACAAGTCTCAACCGAGCAAAAATTACCATTCAATAAGCTTGGCAAACGTCAGCTCAAAAAGTGTAATCATAGAATACAAAATCCAGTATGTAAGCCATTGCTGATCATCCACAGGGGATTTGGTCTCAATAGCCCTAATTGAGGCATACCTGTCAAATAACCCAAAACCCAGTACCAAAACATCACATATGAAGCCATAAGGCAAAAAAAAAGAAGAAGAGTAAAATCAGCAAGTGTGAACCCACTTACAGAGGATACACCAAACTAACCACCGGCCTGCAATTTCAAACGCACAAGAGAAAACAAAAATTAGCTTCACAAGAATAAATTACTCCTAAATTGGTCCATCATCTATGAATTAACTAGGGGAAAAAACACAAATACTAAGAAAAAGGAGTAGGTATCGAAGATTGAGGAAGAAGAGATACCCAGCAAGAACACCAAAGTTGCTGATTATGACCTTGAGTAAGCTTACTATACCTCCTCCAGATCCTCCCATTTTGCTGAACTAAAAAATTACTAAAATTATGAGTTGTAAGTCTGAGATTTGTAGTAGTAGTTGCAGCAGCAGAAGATGGGTGTAGATTTGGGAGATGAGAAAGAGAGTTATTGCTTTGTGTGTTCAGACTTCAGAAAGAGTAAAGTTACAGAGACCTCTCTCCTGTCGTTTATATTCCAAAAGAAACAAAATAATGTAGCTACTGCTAGTGTGTGTTTCTCTTTTTCTATTATAACTACTTCCTTATGCTTGTGTGCGCCGATTAATTTCTAGATAAATTTTGAATTCATTATATTGTGTTAATTTTATTTATTTTATTAAATAGAAATTAATTAAATATTATTCCTTCAATTTAGATTTTCAATACTATATTATTATTTCTTTCATCTCAATTTATGTGACATCATTTAATTATCTACTAAATATAAAAAAAATAGATAGATTTTTTAAATTTATGAAATAAGTTTTAACTATTTACATGATCGTAAATTATTTCATTAAGAATAAATGAATTATTTTAAAATATAAATATATGACTCTTTTTTTTTTACAGACTAAATTCATTATAGTGAATCTGCTTTACTAATTATCATTTTCAGTTAAAGCCATGATTGGTACATTATAATGTCCATATCCGGAGAAAAATTATTTCCACTAGCAAAAGAGAAGGAAGAAATTAAGAAGGGAAAAAACTATTTCCACAATAACATAAAGTTGAAAGCTAAAAAGTATGAATATAACTTTGGCTCCATCTGTTGTGCAATTATTTTGCCTTATACTTGCTTCTCACGTTTCCCTTCTCACTTTTGATCTCTTATTGTAAATTAAAAACTTCCACACGAAAAAAAATTAAGGTCAAATTAACAACATAGCTCAATAATATAATGAAAAAGGAAAAGAAGAGAAAAGGTAACTAGAGTCTATAATTAAATTCACTGTATGTGGGGGTAACAAAAAAAGCAAAGTTCGTTAGAACTTAGGTAGTCTAGTTTGATTGTTATTTTTTAATCTTCAGTTTCACAAGAATTATTTTTCAAACAATTACCATGATTTTTTTCTGCAAAAATATAAAAAGAAATGTTTCTTGCAGTAAACACCTCAGGTTCGAGTGGAGAAAAATCATGTTGGGAGCGTCATTTTCAAATAGATCATGTACGCGATTCAAATTTAATTGAAGCTTCAATACGAACTTCGAACACCGAGCGAAAAAAACACCTTCCCGTTAAAAGATGAGTTGGCTGAATAAAAAAATGATAATATACGTGCGACCATCCAACAACTCAACCAAACTTTGCGGGACTTGTATATTTGTCCCTTCCTACCCATTCTTCTTTTTACACAAAAGACTATTTTTGGTAGGTTCTAGTGAAATCCCAACTTAAAACAAGTGAGTGCAAGATCTCAAATGAGAAAACCTACTTCTTATTTTTGGATAGGTTTATTAAAATAGTCCTTTAAATATATTTTTAAAAAATTTAAAACATTTTTTTCTATCTTCAAAACACGTATCAACTTTGTATATACTTTAACCTTTCCAAACATCACTTTTGTAATTATAGTGTGTTGTTATTTTTAATAGTTTATACTATCAAAAGTGAGCATATTTTAACTTATCAAAATTGTCAACATTGTAAAACAACTGTTGTTTCCCCTCAATTTCTATTTAATTTAATAGCAAACATCTGTTAAATATTTGACGAAAACTGAAATCGCGTTTCATAAATTTAATGGAAGGACAAAAATACTGTAAAAATATATATCCAAGTGACTATTTCAAACTAACTCCCAAACACGAGACCAATTCTGTCATTTTCTTAAGATTTCCTACCTTGTCAAAATAGAAGGGATTAGGACTAATTTTGGCCACTTTAGAGAAACCCAGAGCTTGAAAATGACCTCAACAGTAAGAACATTGTTAGAGTTCAACATCAAAATCCATAGTTGTCACGTCAAGCGCCTACTTACAGGTTTTGTTTACCAACATATTTCTGTATATCTAACACTGCTATGGTATGGTTGATCTCAACTGATACTACCTCGATACTCGACAGGCAAACTAGGTTATTGCTGATCAAAATACAACAAAAAGGTTATATACAATAGAGCTGCAAGTCCAAAGTATTGCTGAATCTGCTGCTGCTGCTTATCGCCTAAATCTACATTACCTAACTAATTATACATGCCATTCCCTATGAACAAATGTCTCGTTTCTACTAGACTACTATTATTATGCACTATCTTGAACCTCCTGTCGCAACAACTGAGGCCTCTTTTCAAGGATTTGGGATGGCCATACATCATTTGGAGTGGGGTATCTGGGCTGTGGTTTCTTCACAGTAGATGTGGGCATAGCCATGGAATCTGCAGCATCAGGCGGTGGATAAGCCTGGGGATTAGAACTCAAGGGAAAGACGTACACAGGGTTCATCATCTGTGACTGCTGAAATGCGTGCTCCGAAGCAGGCAATCTCATATAGTTAGTTTGTGAGGCAAACTCTGTGTGATGAATTTCAGGAGGAGCTAGATTTAGGTCAAGACTAGTCTCAGCTTCCCTTGCTTTGACCTCATTCTGCAGTTTGCTAATTTCTGCCTCTAGAGCTGTATTTTCATCCTCAAGCTCCTTTTTCTCCACGCTAAGCTGTCAATAAGACAGGTTTAGTGACTGCAGAACTAGAAAAGAATAACAGCAGAATATATGTGAAGCTGTAATGTATAGATTGCAACTGAGTGGATCAGACATCCTGGATGAGGAATGAAGGGCAAAATCAATTTCATTAAAAAAATGAATCCCACCGTCTTATTATTACATCATTTTTTGGTATCTTCCTTGAGTTACTGGAGAGCTCACATTAGATAATTAGAACACCGGCTCATTTCAAGGGGGTGCAACTCTTCTCAGTTTGGACCTCATATTTATCCTATTTAGTGTATATACCATGTCCGTATAGTAGCACAATGTTCTATGTGAATCCAGGTTCAAACTTCAAAGGACATTAAAAAGAGAAAAAATGGGCAGCATTTCCAAGCTGGCAAAACTCCCAGAAATTAGGACACTTACATATTGAGATTCAGACAGCAAAGTTGTATTTTCTGTCCTCATATGCTTGATCTGAGAAAGCATGTCCTTTACAAATCGAGCAGCTTCACTCAATACAGAGGCTTTTCCATTCATCTGCTCAGATAGTTCTGCACCAATAAGGCACCATGTCTAATAAATTAGCCAATCTATTTACTGAAAATGTACACTAGAGGAACCACTTCCGGGGATTTGTCAGAGGTGGACATGGGAAAGTTATAAGCAATCAAGAAATTACCAAGAGCATCAGCCAAACCAAGAAAAAGCTCATTCAGATGCTCTCTCTTCATTTTCTCTCTCTCAGCTTTGTGAATTCTTTTTGGAACTTTCTTCTGAATCTTCTTCCTGAGATGAGAGCTGTAACAAGAGAGCTTTACAATCAGTACTCGTATAGATATGCCACTGATAATGATGCAGAAAGCAGTCAAAATAAATACATGAACTGAGTACACAAATTATTACTGTATTTATCCTGAGATTTGGGAACTTTTAGGAGGATTCAAAGATATGAGACTAGAGTTATGAAGAGGCAGAAATACATTCTCTAAATTTTGTGAGGAACTTTTGCAAGTTAGTCAGTGAGACAATGTCTACAAACGAACAAGGTATGGTTCTGGGCTTTTTATAATGTGTTAAACTTGTGAAAAAAAATAGTTGCTGCCTAGCTGGTATCATCAACCACAAAAAGATCCCTACCGAGCTGACCAGTATGCCAGCTAACTCACATGAGATTTCTCTAGTATCAAAAGAAAAAAGAAAAAAGGATCCCAGCAAAACAGAATAATTTTTTTCTCTGTCCATGGAGGCATAAATCTGTCTCTATCTACATAAGGGGTCAATGCCCTTGCAAATTTAACAAAATCAGAAGCTAAGCTTTGAATAAGAAGCAATTTTGGCATCAAACTTGCATGAAAAATCACATCCCCAGGAAGTTGACAAGCTCAAATGGGGATACCAAAAAGAAGGAATTTATACAATCAAGGCAGAGTACCAACAATTATGCTCTAGAAACCCCATGATAGACAACTGGTCTTGGAAACTCATTTGGAGGACCAAGCTGCCAACTAAGGTTGTTTGTTTTACTTGGAGTCTTGGACAGCTCTATATGAGGCATCTTAGCCAAGACAATCTAAAGAAAAGGAAAATACAGCTCCCAAACAGATGCTATAGGTGCAAAAAAGAGGCTGAAACCACCCGAAAGCTTCTTCATTGTGAGGTGGCCTCAAAAATATGGAACATGTTTTTTGTCTCTTTGGTCTTAATTGGCCACACCCCTCTCAGTTAAGGATGCTTATGAGAACTGCCTATGGAGAGTTGACAAAGTGATCAAGAAGATCTGGATTGGATTTTGATACCTGCTTGTATTTTTTTGGTGTATTTGGTTAGAGAGGAATGAGATGTTTTGATGGGTAGTCAACTTCGTATCTTCAAGGCAAGGTGTATTGCCAATTTGTATAGGTCCAATTTGTAACGTGTTGTTAATGCACAACTTCAGGACTTAATTAACTCATTAGTTCTTGGCTTAGATGGTTTGTATAGGCACCTAGAGATTTTTTGTAAGCTCAAATGTCACATCTTGTAATTCTCGCATCTTCTTGATGCCTTTTATTAATACCACTTACTTTATCAAAAAAATCACATTATAAGTTTAAAAACAAAGAGACACAGGTTTATTGAAGATTCCCATACTTAAGAGAGAAAAAATGATAAGACATTCGGGCTACAAAAAGTGGAAGATCTAAAAGAACTGACCTATCTAATGATGTCTCGGTATCTGTGGTATCCTTTTCAACTATTGGAGCAGGATTTTCTGTATCCATCTCTTATTCGAGTCCACCGTGTAGGCTTTGGTCAGAAACTCTATTGGTTGTCCTGAGAAAAGGAGAAAAGCGAACAAAAGGTAAGTTGCTATTGTTCAAAATTAGATACCAGTTGATCAAATGATGAACAAGCAACCTGATCAAAGTGTTACAATCAAGCTAAATTCATTTGAAGTAACAAATTTTCAGCGTTAACGCGGTATACTTCATTTAATCAGTCGATTTTCTGACACCATCTACTTCCTATGCTTTGCTATTAAACAGCGGAACACAAGACACACCCTTAAATTGAGGTAAGTAAAACTCAAGCGAAGCAGAAACCTAAAAAAAAAAATACTCTTTAATCCCCATTTTCTACAATTAATTATTTATTGATAAGAAAACATTTAGTTCCCAATTCCTCACCAAAGCAAGAACAAAAATTTTGTAAAAGAAGCCCTGTGACTTCTGCGCCTCTGCCTCTCTCGACGTAAAAAAACCTAATAAAATTTTGTAAAACCGAAACCCCAAAGAATTAGCATCCTAAACGAAGTAAATCATTTCAAACACACCACAAATAGGGCTTAAAGATAAGAATGATTAAAACTATAGAGCAATACATTTGATCTGAAATTGAAAGAGGTAGAAAGAAAAATTATACCTGGATGGAATGGTGAAAATGAAATTAGGGGAAGAAGGAATTAGGATTGGATGTTTTTTAATATGTTGTGGGTGGGGAGGGGCGTGTGGCGAGCAGCTGGTGGTGGGAAGAATCAAGTGGGGAACGCATGAGATGCGTACCACGCGAGCTTTGTTTTTTTGTCAAATAGCAAAGCCGTACACGCTTATGCTTGCAATTTCCACTCGCTTCGCTTTTTCGCCCATGTCATGTCATCTTTATTTACCTTTAACACACTCCTCTCCTCTCACTTGCTCAAATCCACACAAATTATTAAACCACCTCTCTCTTTATCCTCCATTTTTTATTTTTTATTTACCCTTCATTTTATTTAGGACAAAAGGTCCAAATTTTACCCATGAACTTTACAAAGAGGGTTACTTTTGGTTAATTGTTAGAGTAAGATCTATTTTTTATCATTTATTGATTAACGATATAAAATTTTCAACATATAGGTCAATTTTTATAAGGAAAAAGAGAAGATTTAATTCCATACTTTCTCATTGTCTTCAACACTCATAAACCTCAATGACTAGGTTTCTATTCCTTAATCTCAAAAGTAAATACCCTCAATAGTGATGTCAGAGCTTCACCTAAACCTTCTAATGCTAAACCCATACATATACATAATATTCAATTCCTAAATCATTTACAACATCTAACAATATTATGGCCAACGAGATAGGTTTAATATATCGACAGAGGAAAATGGTAATGATGGAAGGCGTGAAAGAGATCGTCTGATTTGGGGGAGATTTTTATGTCTTTTTTTTTTGTGTGTGGGTGGGTGTAGTTGGTGGCGAATTTGTTGTGGAGTAACAATAGTCTTAAGGTGGCATCTCCGAGGGTAAAGAGCGACAATGATCAACTTAAGAGGAAAGCATATGCCATTAGTCAATAAGATAAAATTCAGCTCATTTTATATACAGAGATTTGGCCCCAACTTAACTTCTACACCAAAGACTTTGACACTTGTGAAAATGTTCACCACATACTTTTAGTAAACTTATATTATAAATTTTAAGTATCATGCAGAAAATGTTCAAATAGCAAACTATACATTGTAATATCCCAACTTTTAGCGCTCCTTTGTATGGATAGTGGAAGTGAATATAGCTGTACATCAGAATTCGTATGATCAATGTCTTTGACTCTTTGCCATACAGGAGCCGGTGGTGAAAGGTTCAATACTCAATTCTCATAGATTGATTCACACTTTCGAACAGCCAAGCTGGAACTTGCGGACTTTCATTCTCCCATCCAACGCAAGCGCTAATATGTCATATTCCTCAACGTACCAAAGCTCACCGACAGTTGCCTGCAACATTTGAAATAAATGTAATGAAGATCAGAAAGACATTAACAAAGCAAGACTGCTTTTTTAAAAATTTGAGCAATACATTAGGGTCCAACTAGGCATTTTATAATGACATGCTATATCTTCTGATGAGAGATATAGCTTCTCAAGCTAGCGTGATAGCATGACCACCCTTCAAACATGAATGATTTCTGCTATAAAAAAGGAATCCTGTCTTTACTAGGTGATTTCTATAACTTGGATGAGGTCCAAGTTTTAGCATCTTTCCCAAGCCCAGGAACAGTTCTATGGTATGAACGACCCACAACAAATTCCTATGCTCTAGAACTCTAGAAGCTCTGTATACACACTATCTGATTAGAGTAAATCCTATTTGCAGGATGTTTAGACCACATGTTCCACTTTTACTTGCAATCAGCTACAATCCATGTTACAAGGTCATATAATCCCAATCCCAAGCCACCGCTTCATCAAGGTTTACAAAGAACGTTCCAACTTGTTTTACACCCAAACTGCTCACCTCCATCACTTCCCCAAAAATGCTCTAAGGAGCTGTGTTGCCTCTTTTGGAGGTTTTTTTAGGTAAAATAACGGAGAGTAAAATTGGCTTCTCTATGAAAGTGGGGAGACAACAAGACCACACATACTCAAAATTGGTATCAAGTCTTGCAAAATGGCATCCCATTTTGAGATTTAAGCTTCAAATTGTTTCCTTCTCTTAAAACACATGTTGAAGTGTATGAAAGTTCCTCATAATCCTTCCAAACGCAGAATCATGAGTTCCAGACATGGCCAACACGAGCACATCATATGGGGGAGGGGGTCAATGCATTCACTATTAGGCGATGAGGGTTAATTTAGATAAAAACCAAAATTACCTTAGTGCCACGGATTTTGTTGTTTAATCTACTCACGAGCTCATGGAGAAATTGGAGTTCTGAAACCTTATTTGCTTCCTGTGCAAGATAAAGGAAAGTTGAAAGAACAAGAAAAACATTCAATTAACCAAGTGACTATTTTTTGGGATGAAAATTAAGGGAAAACTCATCATAAAACTTTTCAAGGGAAAAAGAGCTCTGGTTGAAATGATGTCTAGTCTTATTGTAGTTTATTTGGAGCCCAGACTGTGAGGGCGATTTTCCAACAAATTGTTACAGTCTCTTCAATTGAATCACCCCTAGTCATGTTTTAGACAAGCTTTTAAGATTTCAAATGAACTTCCTTCAAACAATCATTATTTATCTTTTACCTTATTTGAAGTTCAAGTTGATAGTTTTGGTTTTCCTTCATCTTCCCGCGTTAAAAAAACTGTTCTTCCCTCTCAATAGTAAGATGCCCAACACTAGGAAGCAAACTGGTAGTGTGGGACTGATCTCCATCAAGATTTTATTGTTTGCCCCCATCCCCTTATGCTTTAACTCTTCTTGAACTATGACGAGGTGTTAAACATCCTGACTTTTTGTAACTGCTAGTAGTTAATTAGTGCTATTTCCTTTTAGTACCAAAAACAACGTATCACAGGGGAATAAGCAGTGATTTCCAGATTAAACATCAATAAAACAATAGACGATTAAAAATGCAGGCAACAGATCAAAGATGCTAGTAATAAACTACCTCAGGCCAACTGCTAGGGTGTCCAAGAAGTCTGGCAAATGAGGTATGAAGCATTACAGCATCATACTGCAGCACCAAGGAAGTGTGGTCAGCAAATGTTAGAAATATTGATGTATTATTTTAACAGTACTATCTTGAGAAGACAAGAGTTTAAACCAAAGAAAATAGTCCTAAAACCTAAAGGGGGTGGACCATGAGTGGAAGAATCATGCAATAGCAATGGCTGATTTATCATTAAAGGTCATAATGGTTTTACTGCCAACACTATATTTACAGCTTTCTGAATATATGTGAGTTAATTAGCACCAAGTGGTTGAAGTGCAAAGACATTAAGCATCTTCACTAAGATGTAAAGCAGAAAAGATTTGTTTAGCTCTCACAAGTTGCTTTGCAGGTGCATGTGGGAGAGCATTTCTCAATTTTTGTCTGATAGTTACTGGATCACTTCCAGAGTCCACCTACAAATAAAAACATAAAATGTAAGTGTAAAAAGGAAGAAAATACAATTTCACCAACTTATATCTCCATTATATTTTTTAGCCTAATGATTGCAACATGTGATGACCATTGCAAAGTGGTGCACCACTTGTAGAGTAGTAATTTGAGTCAATCATAAGCCATTCTTAGAGGAGAGAAACAACATAAATAAATTTAAAAGATAACTCATTGCTATGGTCATTGAGATAAGATGTTCATGATTCATGAACAAGGAAAAAGTCTTTGCCTCATTTATGTCACCAGATACACTCGAGGAATTCACATCCTTTATATTGAACATCGTTAAAGCAAGGCATGACTTGCAAACGTAACCATGCATCTCTTGATAATGAAATAATAGGTATAATACTGCTTTTACATACAAGACTTAACAACCAGTTGGAAAAGTAGACCTGAAGTTCAGCAAATACATTGATATTCTGAAGTCCCTAATTATGTTAAATGAACGCATACATGGTGGACCAATAAGGATGTGGATGTTAGCCGGGTTGGGACCCCGCAAATTTTCATGCTACCTTTTAGCGTATTTTGAAAAATAAAGACAGCATAGCCAGGGCATACCAACACAGATATTGATGCAGATGAACAATCAATGTAATGTAGGTTCCTAATCATCTATTTGCGAGCATAAGTAATATTATATACAGCGCAAGATTATATCCAAAAGCAAAGATGAGTTTCCCACAACTGCCTAAGAAAGCTTGAAACATCAATGTGTCTAGAATGGCCTACATTCAGAATAAAAGAAAAAACAAAAACTGTAGAGTTGAGCTCTGGCAGTATTCTTATCTCAAACATTTATTTTTTAGAGACGTGCTAAAATACTCCAGAGAGATAACTTAAGATGAAGAGGGGGAGAGATTGAAGCTTATTAAAATACCTGCCAACAACCTACTAACACCCCAGTTGATGTCAGAACCACTCTGTCTAGGGTAATTTTTAGTGGGCAGATTGACTCAGAAACAGCTCTAACAGCATTTGCTTCAGCTTCAATCTGAGGAAACACAGAACACTCTCAGCATCATCAACATAACAATTCAATGAGAAGAAAGGCATAAACTAAGATACTTTTTCATCTAAAAGCGTTTTTACCTCTGATTCAGAAGCAGGGACAGCAGTAATGTGATGGGAACCGTGGAACATGCTAAAGTGATATAAACTAGAGTTCTGAAACCAAATTGCTACGCAACACGTGTATAAGCATCCAAATTAATAGAATGAGAGATGTTTAAAAAAGGGTTAACTCATCCCTCCAAATATTAATCAATAAGAAAGACACCATACCTTTATCAAAATGTGGCAAGAATATAGATCTCACAGAATCCCTTTACAAAAAAACAGGTGAGAACAAGTGTGAATATAGCAATTCCAAGTTCAATATGAAAAGTAGAATTCACATAACTGAACAAATTTGTAAGAGTAGCCAATATTGCCCTTCAAAATAGGCAAATTTGGCTTTCTTAATATTAACTAAACGTAAATGCTTTTGCTTCAGTGCTAGACAGGAAATTTTGTGGCTGATTTTTTCCAGATAAATCAAAAGGCAAAACTTACGCAATAGGGACAGAATACTCTGGATTGAGATACAAAACATTCGCTCGCACAGGGGGATTTGCCGCCTATACGCAGAAGGAAATTAACCACCTTCAGTTTAGACACAACAAATAAGAACATGGATGAATGTTGATTAATAAGTGAAATTAACCTTGAGTACAGGAGTGACTGCTCCATCTTTGAGAATAAACAGATCTGACAGGGAAAGTGATTGAGTAGTTTCTCCCTGTTTGAGGAAAGCAGCTCCGTGATCCTCCAAGTCTTTCTCCATCTTTTCATACAATCTAGACCTCTGCTCCGCATTTGAGATAGACCACTCTGTTCCAACCATTTAATTACTTATCAATTCAAGTAACAGAATAGGGTTTTTTTTGTGCGTGTTTAACACATAGCAAGCTATCCTATTCAAAATGGTTTCTCCATATATTAGTTCCCAAGATGTTTTATTGTCTTCTGGATTACATGCAAAGAAAACCAGAATTCGATGCTGCAAACATAATCGTTTTAAAAAGGGAGACAAAACCTTTTCTTCTGGAGTCCGATTCAGTAAAGGAGATTCCAAATGGCACTACATTTAAATGTAACATCACTGATATATGGAAAGGAATGCTCCTCCATCAGAACCACGTATCAAAATTAACAACAATAAAGATAACACGCCTAACAAGAAATTAAGAGAAACATCACAGCCTCAACTTTCATCTAGATTAACAGTTTTACCGAGATTAAAGCCTCAACCTATGTTGCTCGGACTCTTCAAAAATGTCAATGGGTGTGTGTTGGATTTCCCCAAAAGTAGTGTATTTTTGGAGAATCCGACACGGGTGAGGCAACTTAGGCCTCAACTTTCACAAAAATTAACTGTTTAAACATAACTAGCAGAGTGATAAACTTAACACAAGTGACTCCGTTTTCGTGCAACTGAAAGAAAAACAAAAGCAAGCAAAAAGCCTCCCAATTACAAGTCAGAATCTACCATTTTATTATTAAGAAAAAAATTAAGAATAAAAAACCTTTCACGCTTTACACAGAGAGAATTACCAAAATCCTGCATTTGAGATCTCGATGTATCAATATCTCTGTCTGGTTGTTTTTCGATTACCGCTATGTCTCACTCAGCTATCACAATATACTATATACAAATCCCTGAGTAGAATTAAGTGCATTTCTACACAAAATTTTTTTATGGAAAGTCAATCTGAGCTAATTAATTAAGGATAACAACAAGCTAAATTATCGGCGAAGCAGCAGATAAAGAAATAAAGTAATACAAAAACACACTTAAGAATCAATTTAAATAATCTACAGAATTAATTACTTACTTCAACAATTATGAGGAAATCTGATTTCACAACAACCAAAGCAAAATATGTACAAAAAAAAAACAAAAAGGAAACAACTTAATGAATGAATATATATAAATCAACATTACTATTACCTGTAGAATTGCGATTAGCCATAAGGAAGAGGAGATAAAAGGTAAGTGCAGAGATTAACCAGATCCAAATCGCCGGTTTCGAAATGGAACAATAATTCCTAACCCTAGCCATTACTTCAAAATTTCAGTCCAGAAGATCATTATGTTCGTTCATTAGTTCCTCAATATTTCTTCGTTTTCCACAGATCAGTTCATCAGCTTTCTATTTTCAGCACTTCGCCATAGCTTATTATAACTTTACTCGCTCACTCACTGTTCATTCATTTCACCATAGTCTATCTCTAGAACTGGAAAAGCTAACACATATCAACTTACCATAATTTGTAACTGTGGTAGCAAAAAAAGCATTTTAATATCACAATATTAAAGCGCATGACGGTGGACATAAAGGGAGAAAGTGGTTGTAAATTGTAATTATCATGTTACTAGTTCCCTTCATTATGTGTGACTACTAATTAACCTATTACATCTCAAATTATGAGTATTATCTTGATATTTTTTAGTATATAAAAAAAATCTGATAATTATATAAAGGATATTTTCGTGTATTGAGAAACTGAGAAGTGGATGAGGAGTTGTTACGACTTACGTGTTAGGGTTGTGTATCGGTTCGGTTTTGAAATTTATCGTTTGAGTTATTGGTTATCGGTTTTGAAATTTATCGTTTGAGTTATTGGTTATCGGTTTTGTAGAGATGTTAAACCGTTAAGATATTGGTTATTGATCGTTAACGGTTTGATTAACTGTTTAACCGTTAAGATTTGACACACACAAAAAATCCTTAAAAATCACTTAGAAACAAAGTGACAAACCAAATGAACCATGCACAAGAATTCGCAAATTGCATTTTGCTCAAAAGTAAACACTTTTACATTGTAAAATAACCAAGAGTTTGAGACAGTCATAAATAAAAGTAGGAAATAAACTCTAAATCAAAGACTTTATATACAAAATGGTATAAATGAAATTATTTAATTTACTATCGGGCTATCGGTTAACCCGTTAAGAAAAAATTTCAAACCGTTAAGAGTCAATAACTCGATAACAAAAAAGAAATCAAAACCGTTATCAAAACCGCTAAATTAATAACTCAATAAATCAATAATATTTTTTCAGTTCAGATTATCGATTTCTATTCAGTTTTAAACAGCCCTAGTTATTATAGATAAAAAAGAGTATTATATTGTGTTTATATTTTGAGGTTAGGAAAATAGAGAAAAAATTGAAATAAGAAGTCTACAACTTATTTTATATATATATAAAAAAGGAGTTATTTTAGGTAGAAATAAAGATATTCTTATTAGTCTTGAAGCTTTGAACTTTTTCTATTTTGAAGCTAAATATTATGAACATTGCAATAAAAAGTTTTTAGTTTGCATGTGGGATCATAATATTTTTGGAAATGTTTTTTTCTTTTTAAATTTTAATGACCCTTGAGGGGGGGGGATCGAGGGCTGAGCAACACCCCCAGATCTTAACATTAATAACAAAAATAAACAAAGTTTAGTTTATTAATTGAGATAGGTGGTAGTTAATAGCTAGGAGTGTTTAGTTTGAAGAAGCTAATCGTAGTCTTTATTGGATTACCAATAAAACAAAGTTTAGGTTAGTTAGCTTACAAGATTTTCTTTCTTTTTTTTGGTTTGTCTTCAATCTTCATGTAGGTCTATTTATTGGTTTTTGTCTTTATGTAGGACTTTCTGTTAAGTTTTCCTACCTCGGACCGGTACAGTTTAGGGCCTGTCCTTTCTATAACATAATTGGGCCTAAGCCCAGAAGTAAACGTAGCAGGCTAGCAGCTCACAAATGCCTCTATTTTGGGATGATTATTTAGTTTTTGTCTTTCATCACTTTAAATGAAAACATAAATGGCTAAAAATATTCTTGACGTCAAAATTACAAATAATTTTCGTTCAACATAACTTTATATTATTGTATCATAATACAAAACAAGTTATGCCGCTTAATTCCATCGAATTTATAATGATAGAGACAAAAATTTAGTTCAGAAACCATAAATTATATTGTAAAAAGACATAACTTTAGTTCCTACCGAATTTATGCTGATGAAGACAAAATTTCAATTTCAGAACCCACAAGTTATTGTAACAGGCATATCTTAATTCCTACCAAACTTATGCCGAGTAAGACATAAGTTTAGTGAATTTAGGTCACAGAAATACTACACTACTTATCCACATAATTTAATTCCTACAGAACTTATGTTAGACAAGACAAAAAATATCTAAATTTATGCCAAACAAAATTAAATCACAGATTAAGATACTTTAATTCACAAATTTTCATTAAATGAAAAATAAAGATAAAAATTAAATATTAATATCATATTTAAGAAAAAAAAATAAAAACTATCCGAACTAGGGGCAATGACTTCCAGCAACTTAGGCCCCATTTGTTTTCATTAAGATTAAGACCTCTGAATCTCAATACACGTCTGAATATTAAGATTTGCATTAAGAGGTTGGTGTCTAGATCTGAATACACATTTGAATATTAAGATGTGGTCTCCAAATCTAAACACTGAATGATTATTATTTGTTTTCAATATCTCAATGTGCATATGAAATCAAATATTATATGAGCCTGATCAGCAAGTGCGGCCCATATGGAAGAAATAGCAAAACAGTATGTCGTAGACAAGGAATCCAACACAACAATTTGAAGGTCCAAACATAGTAATTAACCGCATAGGTGTGTTCGGTACGAATTAAAATATTTTACATTTTTTTTATGTTGATTGATCAAATATTTTCTTTCGAAAAACAAACTCTTTAAAAATAAAAGATAATTTTTTTTTTTAATGGAAATAAGAAAAAGAAGTTTTATTATTAGTAATATTCTACAAACACACCCATAGTCACTAGTGTAAACAAGTTGATAAGCCTAAAAGAGTTATTTTTAAATTTCATATAACAAGGAACTAGTGTGGTTTCATAAAACTTTTTCTTGTACACCGTCGAAGTTTCATATGTCAATATGATCGATTCTAGGAATGTCAAAAATGAATTCAATTATAGGTAATCTGTCCATACTTTTAAGGATTAGGTTTAAGATAATTTAAATTGGGTTTAATCTCAATCCATTCAAGCCTTAACTCATTTTAAGAGAATTCACAATTGAGGTCAATTTAATCTCCAATTTCGACCCATTTTAAGATTCTTTATTTGCATTGATGTAATGTATGTTCCTATATTGAATGTATGAATTATTATGTATTTTATATCTTTAAGGATTTATCTATCCATTTGTAACTTCTTTTTTAATTTTTTTTTGAGTTGAAATTCAAATTGAAGTTATAAAACTTAAATAACAATATATTAAAATTATTGAGATTAAACGGGTCAAATTGGGTGGGTCAAGACCCAACCCGTGTTTAAGCCCATTTGAACCCAACCTATTTGAGCCCAAAGTAAACTTGAACATTTCAAAACTCAACATAATTTCTATTTCACCACATTTCAATATCTCCAATTTTAACTTAATTCGCCCATTTTACATCGTTAATTGATCCATATAAAATTTTGTTGTACGTCATTCCACTCTCGTGGATGAATATTAAAAAAAGTAAGCTAGTTATAAACTAATAGGAGTAAAAGATATAGGTAGTAGAGCTTCCAAATCGTACGAGCAATTGAAGGGGGAAATAAATGGGGGTGAGTATCACCCTCTCTACACGTTTTGGAAGAAAAAGGCTCAAAGCCACAACTAATCAGATTTGACATGTTATTTATAGCATGAAAAGATGGAACTCATTCAATCCTCCTTTCTCCACATGGAAAAACATCAGTCACAATTAAATATATAGTTCCAACTTAGGTAGCAGCTCCAACATAATAATTAGTAGCATTGTATCCATTCACTTACGACAACGAGCCAAAATTTAATTTCTATTTCAATCTATATTTCCTCCTCTATTTTTACGTATCCAATATTGACTTGATATATTTTGTAAGGAGCAATAAATAAAAGGGAAAAGGGTCAAAAATGTCTTTAAATGATGTGAAAGGAATAAAAATGTCCTCCGTTTATAGTTTGACTCAAAAATGCCCTTACCGTCAATATTTTGGCTCAAAAATGTCATTGCAGTCAATACTTTGATTCAGAAATACCCCTATAGTTACAAAATGGGTCAAAAATGCTCTTTTCCGAACAATTTTTTCTTTCTTTTTAAACACATCTTCTTCCTAATTAAAATATTATTAAAGAACACTATTCTTGTTTTCTTTCTTCTAAAATCACTTTACAAATAAAAATGTAGGAGATATTTTTCTTCTTAATCTCATTCTATCAATTAAAATAGAATAACTTCATGCACCATTTCAACAAATAATATATGTCATATATATAAGATCACAATATATTCATCATTAATTTATATTTATATAACGATAAAAAATAATAATAATATAAGAAATATTTTCATTTTTTATTTTTTTTCTAAATTGAAGTAAGATAAACATTTGCTAATTTTTAAAAAAAAAACACTAATTGAAAAAGAATGTGTCAAAAAGAAAATAATAATATGTTTATTTGGAAAATGAACATTTTTTACCCATTAAATAACAATAAGGGCATTTTTTTACCAAAGTATTGACGGCAAAAATATTTTTGGACCAAACTACAAACGGAGGACATTTTTGTTCCTTTCGCATAGTTTAAGACATTTTTGAACTAAAATATTGATGGTAAGGACATTTTTGAACAAACTATAAACGGATGACGTTTTTGTTCCTTTCACATAGTTTAAGGACATTTTTGATCTTTTTTTCTAAATAAAATAATATTTTTATTATAACAAAGGTAACTTAAGAATAAAGTTATGAATTATCTTTTAAAGTTTTTAAGCTGAACAAGTGAAAGTTGATGTTTATGTTTATTATAATGAACTAGTAAAAGTGGATAATGGACATTTTTGTTCCTTTTGCATAGTTTTTTGCTAAAATCAATCCTAAAGTATGACATAAATCTAAAGTACATCGTTATGTTATATAAGTGAACAAAACACATCCTTGAACAATCCAAAAAGTTGCAAGATTCATCTTTGTTGGGTTTTAAAAGGTGTGAATGGAAAATGAAGAGTTGCGACTTTTATGAAGAGTTGTGACTTTTATGAAAAGTTGTGACTTTTATGAAGAGTTGTGACTTTTATGAAAAGTTGCGACTTTTATGAAAAGTTGTGACTTTTATG
>JAJOOO010019707.1:0-52546 GCA_029582685.1 Solanum piurae | reverse complement strand
TAACCTCATCATAGTAAGTTCATTTGCTTGTTAATAGTTCTTCTAAATTATGTATATCTTGTTAAAATATTATCAAAGTAGTGGCCTTATCGCAATAACTTAAATTTCATTATTTTATCTTTCTTCCATGTGTTTTTTCATTCCTTACTATTCTTTTATATATCCAAAAGAATTTTTTTCCCTGAAATTAGTTTTTTACTTTTAGAGACACCCCCCCCCCACTACCTTGCTAACAATTTTAGGTTTTTCTCTTTATGTGTAGGGATATTTATGGACTGAATGTAAAAGAAGACCAAAATTGCAGGTTTGCCTCACACAGTTAACTATTCTAATATCATTACCTTGTTTAAATTCATTTTAATGTGTGTAGATTTTACTTTGAGGCCTGCAAATGAATAAACATGTCACTTTTTCTACATGCACTATCTCGTGATCGTAAACATTTTTTGACGAATCCATAATTTTACGTCGCTACTACCATCTCTACTATGTCCAACAAAATGTTTGGCCATTAAGACAAGGCAGTGCAATGGGATTGACATGTTGGTAAGCACTTATGTTGTCATCATTACTTGTTTCTTCTTGAAAGACTTGAATGTGACTTGGCTACAAGTTCTTCTTAAATCACTACCATGTTTTGGGAGCACCTAGAATCCAATACAACTTTTTGTATCTCAGAAATAACAAGTAACGTGTTTGGGAGATTCATAAAGTTGTTTAAAAGTATATAAGTGATAAACTATTGATTCTTGCGATGAACTAAATACATATGTCAAGCTTTTCATCCCTTTTCTGTTGATGGAACCAACTTCATTTGAATCATACACCTCAGTATCAAACCACTTACATATGTGTAAGACATTTTCAATTTCTTAGACATTGTGAGATCCCTAAAATCAACATCTACCAAGGGTAAAAAGGGTTGTTCGGAAAGGTAAGGTAAACAGTCAAGAGTACTAACATCTTCATCAAGTAGCATTGTATGGGTGATAAGTGAAGTCACTGTCTTAATCCTTTGGAACCAACTCCTCTTGGATATTTATAATAGGAACCAGCTTCTGTTGAACAACATCCTTTGAGCCTTCTACTTACAATTTTGCCTTGTTCCTTTCAGAGAAAATGGGAATAATCGCAGCTTGACTGACTCTTGAGAGATGTTCTTGAAAGAGAATGGCCCACAAATGTCTACGAAATTTTGAAAATGCTCATGGGGATCCTCATGAGCCAATCTGCTGAAAAGTCCTTTTAGTTGCAGGAGCTGCAACATAGTGCTCGTTATATGGAACACTGCATTCCCCTCGACTGGGGTAAGAGAATGGCTCCAACACCTCCCATAAACATTTGGCTCTTGGACATCGTTGAGGTTACCGATGTTATCTTGGTGGCCCACCTGGCTACCATTACAGCCGTTAACACTCATGTTTTCTGAAATGTTTAGGCAATCAACAAAACAAGACTAAAACTTAAATTAGTAAAGCTACACTAAGAAAAACAAGAATTCTACTAATCTAAAAATTCTCAAGTAACACCAGTCCCCGGCAGCGGCGCCATTTTGATGCTTATCGTGACCAAAGACACTAACCTACGATTCGAGTGTCTACGATCGTCGATAATATAGTAACCCAACCAAGGGTTGGGGTCGTGTCCTAAGGGAGTGGTTTAGAGAATTAATAGAGAAATAAAATCTAGTTCTAACTAGTCGTAGCTAAAGACATTAACGATTAAAAACATTGTAAATTAAAGGGGACACAAAAGTGTCAAATATCAATTTGGGGGTTTTGTCACAAGTCTAGCTAAAACAACAAATATAACAAGAAAATCAAGTATGGGGAAGAGTTCTGAGGTGTGACCGCAATACAAGTTGAGATAAATAGTTGGGTATGTTCTTTCGATAGGAAATTTGCAAGATAATAGTGACTAGGTTAAGCTTTAGATGAAAATAAATTCCCTCTCGGACACCCATTTTTCGCATGAAGACCAGCCTACGCCTTACCCCACTCACTCTCTCGAGCTGAGTGTTAGGATATAGGACTAGGGCTCACCCTCTCGGGCTGAACCTAATGTTGACCCACTCCTTAGGCCATTAGTCTAGTGGTCTTGGATTCGCGACCTCCTTTTCAGGCAAGCCGAAAACACATGGGTGGCTTTGTGTTTGCAACTACAAACCCATTATATTAAACCACAACCACTAGGTGATATCACCATTAAAATACATCTAACCTATCAGCAAACAAGACCCAACAATAATATCAACACATATTTGCTAAATCACTCCCCAAGAATTGGGATTTTTAGCCACACATCAAGAAATAACAAAATACACCTAAAATGATAGTGAAATCAAATGGGTATAAGAAATTAAACCTTGATTTAAGCAAAGGAAGAATAATAGAGAAGACCCACTTCCAACTTGGGGAAGATGAACTCATTTCTTCAAGTTTTCCAAAACCCTCTCCAAACTTGAGAGAAAAGTAAAAAGTACCAAAATTATATTGTCTAATGATATTACTAAAACTGATACCAAAAATTCTTATAAAAACTGATACTAAGCTATAACTCTTAACGAGTATTTATAGTTTTCAAAAATCTGTGCTACGGCGGATTGTTCGGCGACATTAGTCGGAATCGCCGATCAACTCGGCAATTTGCCCTTTGTTGTACTTCATCGCCACCTTGCACCATCCTTCAGCATCATCGTGCTCTGGATCATTGGGCGACATAGTACTACTTCGCGAAACTCCTCGGCGATGCGCTAACTGCTCCCTTTTTCCGCCGACTTGATCCTCTCATTCAGGGCTCAGCACACTGGAACAAAAGGCGAAGTGAGACCCTTCAGCGATTCGCCAAGTGGACTCGGAGATCCTCAGGCCTTCATTTTCTCGTTCTTTTCAGCCTTTTCGTTCCTTTTTGCGACGTAGTGTCCGTGCTTTCCTTCAAACTTCAAATTCCTGAAACTTAAAAGGTTTTCGTCAGATATTGAGATAAAATAAGCATTTAAGGACACAATTTCTATTAAAATATAGCCTTAAATGATTATAATTTGTGGACTCATCAGAGACCAAAATATGATAAGTATGAGCATGTTGGCCTAAAAGTGGTACTTAGTGTAGATAGGGTAACGGGATCCTATCTATGCATTGCAGAAATATAGCTTAAGGTTGCCTATGTGGTAGTTCTATTATTCACACGTATAGCTTAGGGTTGCTTATGTGATAGTTCAATTATGATGAGATGATCTTGGTATTTAACTATGCATGTGAACTATGCCTTGTGATGATTGAGGTATGTATTTTGTTTATGTTGGAGACTATGCTTGTTATTAAGATGATATCCTTTATGCTATGATGAATTGTACATGGGTTATCTTATGAGCTACATTCTCCAACTATTTCAAAGATGATGTTCAAAAGTGGCATTTAGCATGGTTTCACTAAAATGTCCCTTTTTGCATCTTTTAATGATTTTTGTGCATGGCTTCCATACTTAGTACATTTTTTGCTAACCCCATATTTCTACACTTTCTATAAGTGTAGGGTTTGGAGATATCAGATCCTACCCTCGTGGCTAGGACCATAGTAGATCAAGAAGAAGAAGGTTGGTGAGTCCTCATATCATTCGAGGGCTTGACCATTATGTCCTTTAACTCTTTCTTTATGTTTTAGACTTTTGTAAGGGCTATGTCCCTAAGATTGTATTCAAGTGTTTTAGATGGTTTGAGACATAGTGTCATAGACTCTCTCTCTTATTTTATAAAAGACCTCGATTGTAAAGAAAAGTTTTATATTCCGCACTATTTTCCTATGCTCTTATGTCCATGATATTCTATGAGGCTTGTATGATGCTTCTCAGAGCCTTGTACGCTATGTCACATCTAGGGGATAACCTTGGGTCGTGACAAACATGATATCAGAGCACAAGATTTTGGGATTTTTTTAGGATGTCTCAAACCATGTCATGTAGAGTCTTGTTCATAAATGTGAAGCGCGCCACATTTATGATTAGGATGCTATCAGATGTTAGGAAAACCTTCACTTCTTCATTCTCTAAGTCGTGCCCTAGAGTTTGGTTTTATTAGGTGTTTCTCCTAGTGTGTGCCCTATGGTTTTGAGGATATGACTTCTTCAAGGGCTCACATTGAAAGGAATGGGGAAGACTATGTGGAGCAAGAGGTTCCTCTCCAAGCTCCTCCCCAAGATCCAATTGTCCCTATAGGGGAGTATGTGTCTAATGAGAAAATTAGGTATGGTTTTCTATTGTTGACTCAAGTCGGGATAGAAATTCTGGAAATCTATAGGTCAAAGAAGGAAGAAGATCCTCTAGAGTTTATAGATGACGTCTCTAGGGTGTTGATCTTTGTGGAAGTAACTTCGGTAGAGAAGGAGGAATTAGCCGCTTACCAATTGAAGGATGTTGCCCTAGTTTGGTTTAGTCAATGGAAAGGAGCGAGGCTGGTAGAAGTGGGCCCCATGGAATGGGAAAGATTCCAGAATGGGTCCCTTGATAGGTTTTTCCCTTTAGAGAAGAGAGAGGCTAATATACTTGAGTTTATTAACCTTCGCCAAGATAGGATGAGTGTTAAGGAGTATGCTCGGTTGTTCACTAGGTTGTCAAGATATTCTCCATCCATAGTGGCCGACCCTAGGATGAAGATGAGTAAGTTTGTGTCGAGTGTATCTGGCTTGATAGCAAAAGAATGTAGTATGGATTTACATGAGAATGATATGAATATTGATCGTCTTGTGATTCGTGCTCAACGGTTTGAAAGGGAGAAATTTCAAGAGAGGTCTAGAGAAACAAAGAGGTATAAGGTTTAGTGATGATAATTCCTCTCAAGAAAGATTTTATGGGCCAAGTTTGGGTGTATAATCCTAAGCCTAAAAGAGGAAGCAATTGTGAATCGGTATTACTTAAGCCTACTTGAAAAGTATGTGGAAAGAAGCATTATGGTAGGTGTTTAGCCGGTATGGAAGGTTGGTATGGTTGTGGTGAAAGTTACCATAAAATAAGAGATTGCCCGGTACTTACCGCTAGGGGAAGAAAAAGGAATAAAATTAGGTCTGATGCTTTTCAAGCTAGAGGTAAACAAGAGTGTCCTCCTAATGGTTCTCTCGTTATGTGTTTCATGCTTACCTCTATTTCAGTAGTACTTGTCTTTTGTGACTTGATAAATTGGACATGATGTGCTTTTATGTTGTCCTTAGTGTACATGGGTTTAATTATGGTTATATGTGTTTGTTGGTAGAACCCAACTTAGCCATAATGAGTTTTAGGATGTGTTGGAGGATTTGATAAATGGTGGTGTTTAAGTGATGCCTAGACATGTTGAGTGAGTAGACTCCTTTAGAAGAGGATAGAAGTGTATATTCTCCATGTTTTAGAATCACCTTATATGATGAGGGTGAAAAAGTTGAGTGATAGCTTGCTCCTACCTTAGAATTGAAAGAAATGTGCTTAGATAGCAAGGTCGTTGAAGTGTACTAGATGATCATGATTTGGATTGGCTTGAAATTCTCATCTTAAGAGGTGTAGTGAGTTTGAATAGTTTAGTCCCGGTTTGGTAGTCTCATATGAGACCTTGAGTTGTGTTGATAAGGTTTACTGTGAGCTTGAGTTGCTTAATGAAAACTTCTCTAATTTTGAAGTACCAATTGGGATCTTAGACCGACAAGTTAAGAAATAGAAGAGTAAGGAAGTACTTCCATGAGAATGTTGAGGAGTGCTATTTAAGGGTGTTATTTGAGGGTGCTTATTTGGGAAGCCAAGGGCCAATAAGATGTCCCAATATCCTTATATTCTTTTTTATTCCTACTCTAGCTTAAGATGATAAGTCCTCCATGACTCGTTTCATGATTATGAAGTCTTGGATGTTATATGTGTCCATAATTTTCCTTGTCCCATAGAGTTACTCTTATTAACCTTGGTAGGGTTTGGATGCATGGTGTTTAGGCCTCTATTGGCTTTAGAGCCCGGTAAGGTCATGATGAGTTTTGGTGATGCTTTGGGATTGGTTGAAGGGAGTAGTATTTGAGGTCTTAGTAAGAGGGCTTACTCCCAGGGGGAGAGGATGTGCTTAGATAGCAAAATATTTTTGAGAGCCCTGGTATCCTCATCCATTTCTTCTATCCCTATTCTAGCTTGAGACCAAGAGTTCCATTTTGGGCTTGTTTTATGTCTAGGAGTCATGAGTGTTTTAGAAATTTCTATGATCTTCTTATGTTATGCATGCTTTTGAAAGATTCTTATTTTGTATAAAATGGGTTTTTCATGATTTACATGTTCCTCGTGTTGTTGTGCACTTTAGTATGATATTGTCATATTTGACTTCATGAGATGATTTGACGAACATGCTTGTTATGCTTTTGATGAGATGGCATATTGGCTCCATAATGTTGTGTTGAGCTTGTTTTTAGTTGGAAAAAGGTAGTTCCTTCTATGATTGTATGATTGATGACGTTTGGAAGGGTTTGTATAGGCTCACTCTCAAGGGGGAGATGGTGTGCCTAGTTAGGATTGTTGTTATGTGCTTATGTGTTGCCATGACTTGCTTATATAATGCATGTTCATGAAATCTTGTGTTCTAAAAGGAAATGAGTTTATGTGAATTGTTTCCTTCATGTTGTAGTGCTTTGAGTAAGGGTTACCTATTGTACTTTATGAGAAGAATTTCTTGCTTTTCCATTGATTCTCTACTACAAACCGCTCCCTTGGGACTCAACCCCAACTCACTAGTTGGGTTATTACTATTGAATGATCGTGGACGCAAGACATATACGAAGAAAAACATATTAAATTAGGGGTCGAGTCCCAAGTAACATATTAAACGTATCCGAACGCTTCATCCAATACTAAGCATCCACGATCATTCAATAGTAATATAACCCAACTAGTGAGTTGGGGTCGAATCCCAAAAGAGCAGTTTGTAGTAGAGAATCAGTGGAAAAACAAGAAATTCTCTCTAGTTAATTATAATTAAAGACATATACAAAGAAAAACATATTAAATTAGGGGTGACACAAGTGTCAATTATCGAAGGGGGGTTTTGTAATCAAAATTCAACTAAAACGACAACTAAACAGGAAAATACGAATATGGAGACGAGATTCTTGGGATGTGATAGGAATATGGGCTAAGGTAAACAACCGGGTAATTGAAATTAATAGTAAATCGATGTACATTTGTAACTAAGCTAGACTTTAGTGGGGGTAAATTTTCTCTCGAATAATTTACCCCGAATCAAATCGGTTTCTCTCGAACACCAATCAACAACAATTAATAACAATCTTCGCTTCAGTCCATTCACTCTCTTGAGCTGAATGTGTGGGAGAGGGTTTAGGATTCACTCTCTCAAGCCGAACCCATGACAACCCAATAACCACAGACTATCGATTCAGTAGTTTTGGTTTTAAATCCTCTCTCTCGAGCAAGTAAAAAACACGAACTTAAAATTGTATTTGCAACTACAACCCAATAAATTTAAACACAACTACTAAACAAAATCACCTTTAAACAGCAAATATACTATCAATTAGAAACACCAGCAGTAAATTCAACCCATATTCACATAATCACAGCCCAAGAATTGGGGTTTTAGCTTGACATAGTAAAGAGATAGAAATCGATACCAAAAAATGTTTCCATCAAGAGGGTACGATTTAAAATGTCTTTACACACATCAAAAATGTAGAATCTTCAATACCCACTTCCAATATCTTGGAATTGGAATCTTCAAATCCTCAAAGCTAAGGAACAATGTCTCCAAAAACTGAAATAATGTTTGATATTCTGAAATTGCATAAGTCTGAGATACTAAGCTAAAAAATTTAAAATAAGTATTTATAGTTGCCAAAAAGTGTGCTGCGAAGGATCCCTCGGCGCAGTTAGTCGAGATCGTCGATCCACCCTTTTGTTTATTCCATCGTTGTTTTGCTCTTGCCTTCAACATTTTCGCGTTCTGTATCATTGGGTGATATAGCACTGCTTCACCGAACTGTTCGGCGACTCGCCGACTGCTCTTTTATCTCGCTGGCTAGATTTTCTCCTTCAGAGCTTGGAAACTCAGAACATTAGGCGAGACCATGGCAATTCGGTGACACACCTAATGGTTTAAGCGATCTTCAGGCCGTCTTTTCTGCGTTCTTTCAGCTGCCTTGTTCCTTTTTGCCCAATAGTGTCCATGCTTTGTCTCTCAATTCATATACCTGAAACTCAAGGATTTACATAAGTTATTGAGACAAAATATGCATTTGGGGACACTAAATCTATCAAAATATAGCCCTTAGTGAGTCCAATTTGTTGACTCATCAACTCCCTTTGAGGCTCTCTATGGTAGGAGATGTAAGTTTCCCATACGATCGTTTGAAGGGGGAGAATTTTCTCTCCAAAGTCCGGAATTGGTGCATGAGGCCATTGAGAAGATTTGGATTATTAGAGAAAGGTTGAGAATGACCTAAACTGTACAAAAGTCCTATGTCGATGTTAGATGGAAAAATCCCAAATTCGATGTGCATGATTGGTTTATTTGAAAATCTCACCCATGAAGGGTGTGATGAGGTCTGGGAAGAAGTGAAAACTTAGTCCTCAGTTTGTGGGTCCTTACAAGATTATGAGGTGTGTCGGCAAGGTTGCATATGAGTTAGATTTTCCAAATGAGTTGACATTGGTGCATACAGTTTCCATGTCTCAATGTTGAAGAAATGTATTAGGGATCAATCAACAATACTTCCCTTAGAGGGTTTAGAGATTAAGGATAATATTGCTTATGAAGCGGTACCGGTTGAGATCCTAGACCGGCAAATCAAGAGGATGAGAAACAAGGATGTTGCCTCCGTGAAGGTATTGTGGAGGAATCATTTAGTTGAGGGTTCTACTTGGGAGGCCGAGGCTGATACCGATTTGAAGTCCCGATATCCTCATCTTTTTCCTTCCTCTCCTATTCAAACTTAAGGTTATGAGTTCCTCTTGATTTTTCTTGTTTAGGAGTCATGTGTGATTTATGTGTTTCCATGATTTCCTTATGTTATGCATGTTCTAGAGAAATTCATGTTTGGTAAGAAAATGAGTTTTCATGATTGATTTTCTTCATGTTGTTGTGCATTGAGTATGAGCTGCCTATTTGACTTCATGACATTAATTGATGAATATGCTTTATAAGTATATGCTTTCTTGAGAAAATAGCCTAATGGTTTCATGATATTATGTTGAGCATGCTTTAAACCTTGGAGAAGGTAGTTCCTCCTATGAATATGAGAAATGATGAGTTTTCATGCATAATGGGTTGTTAGATATAGTTCCTACTTCATTGTGATGCATTGATTATGTTTGAGATGGAGTTGATGTTTCCTCCTTTGAATTGTGTATGTTTTTGATGTTTCATGCATGATGAGCTGCTAGTCTTGAGTCTTTACTTTCGTAAGGTGTGTAGATCGTCATTCAAGGACGAATGTTACCTCTCATTCCGTCTCGATCAAGCAATTAGAAACCCAGATGGGTAAGATTTTGTCGCATTTGAATCCGCGACAGAAAGGGCGATTGCCTAGTGACACTATGGCAAACCCCAAGAATGAAATGTGATGGTTAACTTGCGTCGTGCCACGACTTTAAATAAGTTGTTGTTTGGGAGTCAACCTAAAACCCTTTTATTGCTTTATGTTTTTTTTTTTATTGATGACTGGGGAAACCCACAGCCGCTACCCTTTGGGTGCGCACAGGGTAAAACCCCCGCTCCTATGTAATAGATCGCAAACCACATAGGAGAGGTAACCCGCACTAGGCAAGCCCGATGCGATGAGCTCGACCCAGGAGGCAAACCCCTTGTTTTCGCTAGCAAGAGGTTTCAAACTTGAGACCTCCAACATGGAAGTCCCAAGCTCAAACCACTGGGCCACCCAGAAGGGACTTTATGTTGGTTTTAGAAATAATGGTGTGTTAATTGTGCAGGATTAAGTGTAGGAAGCATTTGGAAAGAAATAGATTGGCGAGAGAAATGTTCGGTTGGTGAGTCGCCAAAGTATTAGGCGACCTGACTCACACTGCCGTTTGATCCAACCCAGTTTGGGTTTGGGGTCTGTAAAACTCGGTGGGCCCAAAGAAATGATTGGCGAGTCTCCGATTAGCTTGGAGAACCCGATTTGTATCACCGTTTGGATTCCCAAATTAACTGGGGGATTCTGTAAAAATCAGCGGAGAAGGTGATTGTTCGGCGTGATGCCGAATGGTTTAGCGCTCACAACTAATGTGGCCGAGTGGTCAAGAACGGGACGGTTTTTCAAGCCAAAGGTTTAAAAGTTTCAATTTCCTACGCTCTCCCTCATTTTCAAACTTTACAAACTCACACCTAGTTTTACTTTCAATATCATTGCATCTTTATATTTTTTTAGTATCGCATTGTGCCACAAGTTGGATTACATTGTTTTCTAGCATCTCAATATCCATTTGATAGGCATAAAAGGTTGGTTTTATCTAACCCCGTGATTATTTCATTGAGAAGTGTACCCATTTGCAATATTTTGATCTTGTTGAATTCTGCTGGGCCTCGCTGATTTGGGTTGGATTGCATAATTGCCTATTCCTGCTCGATATCTCTTGCTTAAATGATGAAATCCCGCTTTCTAGTGCTTTAAGTTAAGTTAATGTGTGATGGGGAGTGTGTATTTGTTATGGGTCTTAGTTGAATTTGTGTTGTATGTACTTAAATTTCGTTTTCAGGGGTTGCGGGGCTGATTTCAAGAAGTTGGGTTGATAGTAGGCACGATGAGTCATTTCGGCGAGCTGAGACGAGCTCGCCGAACCACTTAGCAGTTCTCCTAGTTGCCCTACCTTGCCTTTGTTGTCATGCTTTATATGTTGTGGCTTATGTACCTTTCGGCGAGAAGCATGAGGTCACCAAAAGCACTCGGCGACTCACCGAAAGTCTTCTTGTTTGCCCTTTGTCTGCACCCTTGGACCCCTTCTGCACTGTTACATTCAACGGACAACCCCTTGTTCGCCGAAGGTATTTGGCGACTCGCCAAATGGACTGCTTGCAGCTGATTGTCTTCGTTTTGTCTGTCAAATATTTTCTAACTTTATGTCAAGGTTTTGCAGACATGGCCAAACCAAAAGTTGCAATGCCACCCCGACATATAAGGGCACAAAACTTCAGAAGAAATGCAGGGACGACAGATCACCCCAAAGCAAGCATGTTGAAGGAAAAAGCCGGTTCGAGGAGGAGGATGCCCATTAACCCTAATGTCCCTTGATGGGCCAGAGGGTTCATCAATGCGATACATGCCTTTGGAACAACTCACGATTTAGATACTATGATTAAGGCTAATATCGTTACAGCAGCTGAAGCAGATCAGGACAATGAGAACCAGAGTCAAAATGATAATACTCTGGGCACTGATGCCCATACAGATGGAGCGACTGCTTAGACATGATCCCCATTTTACCTCTCTCTTAGTCTTTCTTTATTTTACATTTTGGATCTTTTGTTATTTGTATTTGACGACAAATGTTTTTAATTGTGGTGGGGTGAGGCCCACTTTTGTGCGCTACTCATTAATCGTGTTTTGTTTGAGTATTTGGTTTGTGAGCTATATTATTGAGTTAATACTACTTTTCGTGGATGTTTGAGCTTATGGCTCCTTTTATTTTAAATTGCAAACTGATTTTGACCCATGTGGATTTTTTTGCCACCTCTCGTGTGTTGAATGTGGTTGTTCTTTTGCAAAATTTAAGTCTCGGTTCCGATCAATACCGATGACTTGAATACTGCTCTCAATCGAATGAACATGAATGCGTTGCTGCGATGAGGCCAAATGAAGTTGCATAGACAATATGTGAACTATTTGCATCTCGTTATGACTAGCCTAGTATCGAATTGAGTCTCTTGTGATGATCATTGCACACTAGCGAAAGTGTTGAGTCTTGTTTGACTTATAGTGTCAATGCCTAGTGTGATTAGCTTACTTTGAACCATGCATGATAGATCCTAGAATTTACCCTGTTGGTCCGGTCAACTAAGTGATGCTATCTTTTGATATGATCTTAGGCAACTTCTAAGAGTGTGAGCCAATTTGACATATACCTCTTTTGTGGCCTACCTTGTGAGTGTGTGGACTCCTTTTGAACACTTTTTGAACCTTATTCCCTTTCTTGGAAGAAACTTGATGAAAACCGGAATCTTCCTTAATCCATTACCCATAATCCTCATGAATCTTGTTTAGTTTGAATAGCCAACTTAGGCCAAAAGCCTAAGTTGGGGGTGTGGTGAAAAGAAAAGGTCAATCAAAAAGTGAAAGAAAAGTCCCCTTTTTAGCCCATGGTGTTGAGAAAAAAAGGAACCCCTCCATATAAAAAAAAAGAAAAAAAAAAGAAAAGGAACAAAAATAGGTTGTGAAATAAAGTTGAGAAGGTGAAAAGAAAAGGGGGTTTCCAACATTCAATGGGAAGTGAATAATGGGGTAACATAAGAGCACAAATGATTATATTGAAGAAAAGGAAATGAAGTGTTGTTCATAGCACAATTCATGAGAATTATTAGCCACTGAGTCTAAATGACCATACCTTTGCACTCAGCCCCATTACAAGCCTTGAAAAGACCTTTCTGATCTTGAGTGAGCTGAAACAAATGTTGATTGGAAAATACCGAAGCTCTAAACTGTGAACCATTGTGTAAATATGGAATCATTCGTTGTGTGAGGGCATTTGAAAGCTTTAATTGAGCTTGAACTTGCATTTGAAGCAAGTATTGTGAACATGAGATTTTTTTATATTGGTGAGTCACAATTTGAATCTTTGAGTGCACATTAGATCTTTGAATAAGTAACTTGAGTCTTGTTGTGTGCATTCATGATTAAATCTTGTGTAGAACTGTTCGAGACACCCTTTTTGAACGGCTGAACTTGAGTTTACTTGAGGAGAAGCAAAAGTTTATGTTGGGGGTGTTGATGAGTCCACAAATTGGACTCACTTAGGGCTATATTTTGATAGAATTAGTGTCCATAAATGCATATTTTGTCTCAATATCTGATGAAAATCCTTAATTTCAGGTATTTCGAGTTTGAGCGAAAGCATGCACACTACTTGGCAAAAAGGAACAAGGAGGCTGAAAAGAGAAAAGAAAATGAAGGTCTGAGGATCGTCGAGCCCAGTTGGCGAGTCGCCGATGGGCCTGGAGATCGCCTTTTGTTACAGTGTGCTGAGCCCTGAAGGAAAGGATCAAATCGAAGGTGAAAAGGAACAGTCGGCGTTTCGCCAAGCAGTTCCGTGAAGCAGTACTTTGTCGCCTAATGATCCAAAACACGACGATGTTGAAGGCTAACGCAAGACGGCGATGAACTAGACCAAAAGGCGGATCGCCAAGTTGATCGGCGATTTCGACTAACGTCGCCGAGTGATCCTTTGCACCAAAGATTTTTGAAAACTATAAATTCTCATTGAGAATTATTATTCTAGGATCGAATTTTTAGCTTTGAATAGTAATTTTTCAGACTTTACTTCTATTTGTGAGTTCTAAGTTTGGAGAGGGTTTTGAAGAACTTGAAGATTCAAAGGGTTTCAACTCCAAAACATTGGACTTAGGTCTTGTGGATTCTTCACTCTTGGCATGTACCCAATAGATTAGTTTACCCTGTATTCCTATCACATCCCAAGAATCCCATCTCCTTGATTAGTACTCTTTGCATTTTTGCTGTTTTTGTTGACTTGTGACAAACCCCTTTTGTTAATTGACACTTTTGTGTCACCCCTTAGATTTAATATGTTTGTATTCGATAATGTTTTTAGCTACGACTAATTAGAACTTAATTTAATTTTTCTATTAATTCTCAACCCCACTCCCTTGGGACTCGACCCCAACTCTTGGTTGGGTTATTATACTATTGTACGATCAGAGACACTTGCATTGGAAGTTGTATCCTGATTACGTAAACATCAATTATCTTAGGCAACTTTGAATAGTGTGAAACAATTTGACATTATACTTCTTTTTGTTCGCCTACCTTGTTAGTGTGTGAAACCCGCTTGAGCACCCCTTGAGCCTTAACCTTTTCTTGAAAAAAACATGATGAAAATGTAACCTTTCTTGATCAATTACCTATAATCCTCATGATTTGTGGTTTGTGTGAATAGCCAACCTAGGCTTTAACTTAGGCCTAAAGCCTAAGTTGGGGGTATGGTGAAAAGAAAGGGTAAATCAAGTAGTGCAAGAAAGTCCCCTTGACCCATGGTTTTAAGAAAATGGGAACCCCTCCATATAAAAAAAAAGGGAGAAAAAGAAGAAAAAAATTGTGGAATAAAGTTGTGAAAATGCAAAGAAAATGGGGCATCCAAACAAACCATGGAAGATGAATAATGGGGTAACTTTTGAGCCTAAATGAGAATGATAAAGAAGAGGAAAGAAAGTGTTGTTCACACCACATCTCATGAGGACTACAACCATTGAGCCTAAATGACCATACCCTTGCACTCAGCCCCATTACATGCCTTGAAATGACCTTTTTGATCTTGAGTGAGCTAAAGCAAGCGTTGATTGAAAAATACGGGCAAACCTATGGGTTAAATCATACATTGTGTTCATCTTTGTGAGTGTAAGCGTTGCATTTGATTCCAGAGCTTTAAACTGTTGAACCATTGTGTGTGAATATGGAATAATTCTTTGTGTGAGGGCATTTGAATACCTTTGTTGAGCTTGAACTTGCATTTGAAGAAAGTAGTGTGAGCTCGAGATTCTTTGATAATGAAGAGTCACAACTTGAATCTTTGAGTGCACAATCGATCCTTGCATGAGTAAGTTGAGTCTCTTTGTGTGCATTCATGATTGAATCTTGTGTGGCAATATTTGAGACATCCTTTTTGAACTGCTTAAGTTGAATTTTACTTGAGGACAAGCAAAAGTTTAAGTTGGGGGTGTTGATGAGTTCATGATTTGGACTCATTTAGGGCTTTATTTGTATATATTTAGTGTCCTCAAATGCATGTTTTGTGCCAATAACTGATGTAAAATCCCTAAATTTTAGGTATTTTGATTTAGGAAGAAAGCATGGACACTAATGTGCAAAAAGGAACATAGCAAGCTAAAAGAGTGAAGAAATGAAGGCCTGCTGATCGCCGATGTCACTCGGCAAATCGCCAAATTACCACAATACCGCCAAAAGTTACAAAATGGTGGAGCTAAACTGGGGGTAATTTCGGAGACTAGCAGTTCTATTCGCAGTGTCACCGATCTATTTGGCGAAGGACAACTTGGTCGCCAAAAGTACTGAAGAAGATTTAAACAAGTGCTAATGGGCGAGATAGAAGGAAAAAGGCTGACTCGCGGAACTAATCGGCGATCCCGATCTGGATCGCCTAAAGTTACAGTAGTCGGACCAAGAAGAAGTGAAAACTGAAGGTGAGATGAAGAACAATTGGTGAGTCGCCGAACAGTTAGCGAAGCCCGACTTTCCTCGCCAAGTGGTCTTAAACAGCTACACTTCATATTTGTTTAAATTGATTTTTGCTAGAGAGGGGAAGCATTCAGAATCGTGAGGGAGAGAAAATTAAGAATAAAAACATTTCCATTGGGTTTTTGAAGGGATTTTAGCAAGATTCTTGGTTGAGATTTTGTAATAGAAGAAGATTTTAGTAATTTCTAACTTTTGAATTTCAATTACCCGGCTGTGGAAAACATGGCAGATGTTGATTTTCTTACTTTTGCTATGAGTTGCTAAAACCTTTTTCTTGAGGTTTTGACTATGAAGTCAATTGTTGAGTTTTAATAAGTGGGTCTGAGTTGCTGCTGTGTTTTTGAGATCGAGTTGCATGTTTAGTGTGGCATGTTCAGTGTTGTACGCTTGCTTGAGAGAGAAGGGCAGAGATAAAGTAGCAATATTAGCATCCTTAGTAGTGGGTGACCATCGTTTCAGCTCGAGAGAGTAAAACATGAGATCTATCCTTTGTATTCATCTCGAGAGAGTGGATTTGATGAGGACCAAGGGTTGGGCATCTTCCGATTAGTGTTGAAGTTTGAGAGAATTCGACATTGAAAAGGTAATTGTTCGAGAGAAAGTTACTTTACATACAGTCCGACCTACCCACAACAAATTATCCCATTGTGAGAATTAATCTTCACCCACTAAGTTAAAATTTGACAATTGGTTGGTCATTACCCCAAGTCTTACTTTAATATTTGATCGTTTCGTGCTGAAGTATGAAATTGGAATTGATAATTGAAATTTTGTATATGAAATCAAAATAAAAAAGGTGTAACTAGTGTTCAATTGAAGAGATTGTTGTCACACTTTCATTATTGAATTTGAAGGAAATACTAGTTCCTGTGGGATTCGACCCCAACTCACTTAGTTGGGTTATATTACTGACTTACGATCATTGGCACTTCGTATTGGAAAAAGTGTCCTGATACATTAATCAATGACTATGCAAGAAATGTCTATGACTATAATAATATTGTTTTGTTGATTGAAAGGCTATTCTCATGAACACACTATGAACATGATGTGAAAGGTTTACTCACATATTAACGATTCTAAGGTTGAAAGTTCATTATCACCTACTTGAATCTATGATACATTTCATGTGTTGTGTTGAATGAAGGGTAAGACACTCATTCATGCATGTAAATTCAATTCAAGACTAAACATGAATTTTGGGGAAGTCATGCTTAGATCCAAATGGATATGGAATATGAGGTAGAGGCCCTCCTGCCAATTCAAAAGGCCGGGTCATCTAAAGTAATCTCATGAGATGGAACCTCCCCCCATCAATTCAATGGGATTGGGGTTTCTAGAATAAATCTCCCTATCCTGAAACTATGTGCCCACATAGGTCTTCGGCTAGTGGCTCCACCTAAAAGCTAAAACATTTAGTTCTACCTTAGGCAAGTAGGACATCTCTTTTCGCTGTGGGACATGACACTAGATTCCATGTAGCTCACATGGTCTATGTCGGTTAAGGCTATTTCCCTACATGCCAAGAATATGAACTATGAACATTAACATTAACTATAATTATGATTTCTCAATGAGATCTACTTAGTTTGAGTGGGGGTATGGGACTTCACTTATGCATTGCACAAGTAGACTTTGTAAGGGGTTATGGTGTGGTTGTCATTATGTTATGAAGATATATTAATTTATCCATGTATGAAATGGATTGCTGCTAAGGGTGACTTTACTTGCTACAAGCTATGAATATGAATGTTTCCTTGTCTATGAGTGTTGGCTATGGATAAGGTCAAGGTATGATATGCATGATTATGGTGGCCTAAAAGTGATACTTAGTATTAGATAGTATTATGGGATCTTGTCTATGCATTGCACAAGTATAGCTTAGGGTTGTTTATGAAATGGTTTGACTTGTGTATTTACACTATTGTGCATAATGACTCTTAAAGTTGATAAAGTGCATGGTTCCAACTAAAATGTCCCTTTTTGCATGTTTTAAGGATTTTTATGCATGGCTTCCATACTTGGTCCAATTTTGTACTAACCCATATTTTCTACATTTTTCTAAGTGTAGGGCCCGGTTGTTGAGGTGTGCTTCTTTCTTGATCAAAGCTTGGATCGACTATTCTCCATGCTTTTGGTGAGTCCTCATGGTTCGAGGAGCAGAGTTGTTCATGTTTAGTTTATTCTTACATTCTCTTATGAGACTATGTTTAAAATGGCTGTGACCCTTATTGAGATTCGATTGTATTAGATGGTTAATGAGACTATGTCTAGACTTCTATTTGATTTTATGATAAGACTTCGATTGTAAAAAGTTTTAATTCTGCATCATTTCTATTACTTATGTTTACGATATGCTAAGGGCTTTAATAAGACCCCTTTGGGGTTGAGTACGCCGTGTTACATCTAGGGGTTACCCCTGGGTCCTGACACATTAGGAACACACACACGACCTTGGTATCTAAGGATACCATCTCCTCCTTGGGAGAAAGCCTCAACCGAATTCTTAAACATAGCTTCCTTCAATTCAACCAAAGTTGGATCAAGACCTTTCTTGGGTTTCACATCCTCCAAAAAAGATAATTGGGAACCATTTCAGACCATAACACCACCCTTGGTGGAATCCACTAACTGAGCACCCAAACGGTCAAATCTATGAACATCTCGAACCAATTCCATCTTATATTCCTCAACGTGGGCAGCGCTTCCCAAAGATAACCGACTAAGAGCATCCTCCACCACATTAGCCTTACTAGTGTGATAAAGAACACTCATATCATAATCTTTTAATAACTCAAGCCACCTTATTTGGTGAAGATTTAGATCCCTCTGATTAAACCCATATTGCAAACTCTTGTGGTCGGTAAAAACATCTATATTAACATCCGTCATGACCCAGGGGTACCCCCTAGGTGTAACATGACATACATGACCCTGAGAGGCCTCATATAAGATACTTAGCTTTCATAACATAAGATAATAGACATGAGCGGAAATTTAAACATTTTTCAACTAACATCATGTTTTAAAACAAAAAGTAGAAGTCAATTACACTTTGTCTCAAACCATCTAAAACATGAATATCTTGGGACACAACCCATACAATAGTGTTCAAAACATAAAATGAAAGAACATAAAGTAAATGGTGGCCATATCCTCGAATACAATGAGGACTCACAAATCTTCTAGTCTTGAACTACTAAGATCTTTGCCACTGGGGTAAGAGTTTATTCCGTTGGACCCTACATTTTGATAAGAAATGTAGGCAAGAGAATGCGTTGGTAAAATCATGTACTAAATATGATAGCCAACATAAACATCAACATGAGCATAAGAGAAAACAACATAAGTCATAATCATAACCAATGTACATAAGTCATCAAAACACATGAGGAATACTTCTTGAAGTAACCTCAACTTATCCTTTAGTCAAGACTTGGGTCATCCACCTCTAGTCAAGCGTATCATGGAAGGCAACTCAAGCAACAATCCAAGCTTATCGTTCATCATCCATAATCTAACTTATCCTTTATAGATATGGGGAATCAACTCTTTGCCTACTATAAAGGAATATGGGTAGTCGCCGCTAGTCCTCCTAAACATGTGGATCACGGGTACTCGCCTCTAGTCTAACCTAACATATAGATCATGGGTACTCACCTCTTGTCAAACTTAACATATGGATCATGGGTATTCGCCTCCTATCCAACAACATGTTATATGAGTATTCGCCTCTTGTCATCCTATAAGGATCATGGGTACTCGCCTCTAGTCCATTCATATCATAAGAACATGGGGAGTCGCCTATTGTTCGAATTTACGAAATAAGGGTACTCACCTCTTTATCCTACTTGATGGAATACGGGTAATCGCCTCATATCCATCTCATTTGGAGGTGATGGGTCATCCCCTCTAGTCTCATCAATTTCTTAGTTATTAGCATTAGATTAATTTTAGGTGATAAACCCTCTCAACCTAGAATCATTCAATGTGAGAAAGTCTTTCACATTCATAACATAAGCAATTCATCTGGGAACTATCCCTTCCACAACAATTACATCAATAGTCAACAATTGACAACCTAAGCTTTACTCTCAAAGCCCTATATATCATAGTCATTCTATATGATCAATCTCCAGAAATACATTATCATAATCATCTCATGAGATTCACCACATAGGCTTCAATTGTAATGTATCTCATAAATCCTAGATTGAATACATCTAAACCCGCAAATTATTATTTCATGGCATAAAACCCATTTACATCAATTTCATCCTTCTAGACATGGATAAGGCATGGGTACAAGTAATTTCAACCTAAAAGCATGTAATTCTATAAATTCAGTCATAAACAATCACAATTCACTCAATCGGATTAACATTCATCAATACCCACAGCAATGGAAGAAACCCTAACTCAAATTGGGGATTTCATCTTTTCAATTGGGTAACTCTTAGGGACTCCATGGATGGAAGGAATCCATTCATGAAAAGCCCACAAATGCTTGAGGAATGAAGACTAGAACTTGATCCTTACTCCAACTCTTTCTTCTTCTTAAAGTTCTAGAGAGAGAAATATTTTTGAGGAAGAATTTGAGATTTCTTTCGAGTTTTTGAAATAATGACTTGCGTGGGTGGGTTTCAGAGTTAAAATGACTTATATAGGGGTCCTAGACTTGGGAAAAACTACACAACTTTATTCTAATTAAAATAAAAAAAGACAACTTAACCTCAAAGCTATAGTGGTCTGCGTCATGACCACGTAAGCTCCCACGAGCCGTGGTCCTCACCACGAGACGTTGTCCACCTCAAGGTCCTTGAACCAGTAGCTAGGATAGCCACACCTTTCCCCCACATGGCAAAGTGAAGACTACGACCCCTCCCATGGTCGTGATTTCCTTCATGAGACGTCAAGTGGCTCGTGGGAAGGGTCAAATTTTGGGGCACCTTGACATAACTACTGCCTCAATTCCAGGAGTGGCACCACGTTCTGTGGTGACCACCACGAGCCATCAAGGCACTCGTGTGGAGGAGGCTGTCTTAGGCAGCCTTGAGGTAGCTATTGCCTAGCCTACCACGAGCCGTGGTTCGCACAACTGGCCGTGGCACTGGTCGTGAAAGGTGTGACAGTGTCTAAGGAAGAGTGGGCTGCCCTAGCCCTCTTCCTTGGCCTTAGCCCTCTTCCTTGATCCTACTCTTCTCACTTAGGCCTAGTTTAGTCAACTAGATTTCGGAGGTGTTAAATATTCTCCCCCTTGGGAAACATTCGTCCTCAAATGACGATTCTAGAAACCTTACGGAAGTACAAACTCAATACTAGTAACCTATCATGCATGCAGTTGATCTAAATGCACACAACCAAGGAGGAACTTCATCTCCGAGTTAAACATACTTAAAGCAACACAAGGAAGTAAGAACTACATCTAACAACCCATTATTCATGAAATTTAAACATTTCTCATGTTCAAGGAGGAACTAACTTCTCCAAGCTATAAACATGCTCGACATAATCTCATGGAGCTCGTATGCAAATTGCTCTCAAAAAGTATAGCTAAAGTGTGTTGATCAATTCATCTCATAGATTATATAGGAAACTCATACTCAATGCACTACAACATGAGGAAAATCAATCATATAACTCATTTTTCTCTCAATCCAAAAGTTTTCATTAACATGCATCACATAAGGATTTCATGGGAACATCTAAACACATATGACTTCAAACAAGGAGTAAATCTTGAGGAGACTCATTACCTCAAGCTAGAGTAAAATGAAAGAAATGGGGATATTGGGACTTCATATCGGCCTCAGCCCTCCAAGTAGAACCCTCAACTTAGTAATTCCTCCATAATACCTTCACGGAAGCAACTTCCTTGTTTCTCAACCTCTTAACTTGCCGATCTAGGATCTCAACCGGTACATCTTCATAAGAGAGACTTTCATCAACCCCCAAGATTTCTAGGGGAACTATGGATGTCAGATCTCCAATACACTTCTTAAGAATATAGACATGGAACACCGGATGCACTGTTGCCAAACCATTTGGCAAATCAAGTTCATAAGAAACCTTACCAACACGTCTCAAAATTTGATACGGGCCTATGTATCGGGGACTATGTTTCCCGTTCTTCCCAAATCTCATTACACCGTTCATATGTGAGATTTTCAAGTAGACCCTTTCACTAACCTTAAATTGAAGGTCTCTTTTTCTGACATCGGAATAAGAGTTTTGTCAGCTTAGGATTGTTCTCAGTCTCTCTCTCATAAGCCAGACTTTCTCCATAACCTCATGAGCTAATTCGGGTACTATCAAGGCAACTTCACCCACTTTAAACCACCCTATAGGAAATCTACACCTCCTTCCATAAATAACTTCAAAGGGGGCTGATTTAACGTTTCAAGTACACCCCATCTAAATCAAGGTGTCAACGATAGCATATTATTATAAAACCCAACTAAATGAGTTGGGGTCGAATCTGATAGGGAGGGGTATTTTTTTAAAATACAAATAAGAAGTGCAAACGTTGTCTAATCAGAAATTCAGATAGAAATTATAGAAAAAGACATTAATCAAATTAACGGGGTGACATGAATGTCGGATGGGGGTTTTGATTTTAATTATCAACTACAATCAGTCACAAAACTTTCAATTAACAATAGGGAGAAGGATTCTCGAGATGTGATGGATTATAGGCAAATATAGATATATGGATAAGTGAAACTACTAGTAAACAACTAAAAATTAGTGAGTAAGATAGACTATAAGGGAGATAGTTGTCTCTCGAACAACTAACCCAAATCAAGTGATTCCTTTCGAACATCAACAAACATGACAATGAAGAACAACCCACACCTTAATTCATCCACTCTTTCGAGCTAGATGGGTAGGATTGGGTTTAGGATTCACTCTCTCGAGCTAAACCCAGATCAACCAAATACCCACAAATCATTAATCAATAATCTTAGTTCTAAAATTTCTCTCTTTAGCAAGCCAAGAACCCAAAGATAGAACTGCATTTGGAATGACAATGCATAAATTAAACCACAATCAATGATTAAAATTACTTCAAAATAGCATGTAAACTAGTAATTAACAATACCCATAAACTAATTCAACCCATAATCGCATGATCACACCCCAAGAATTGGGGTTTTAGCCAAACATTAATAAATGTTAAAAACAATTACCGAATCCATTATTCATCTACTGGGAAAGAGAATTTAAGTCTTTACAATGCTCAATTTACAGAATATTAGAAACCCACTTCCAAAATCTCCAAATTGAATTTCTGAAAATTCTCCAAAATTATGAAAAACTCAAGAGTAAACTATTCTAAACTAATTCAGTGCTTTGCCACCTTTTTCAATGTCAAAAAGCTGCCTGAATAAAATGTTCAAAATCTAATTTATAATTGCCGAAAATAAGCCACAAAACGCTGTTTGGCGAAGTAAATCGGGCTCGCCGAACCACTCAACGAGCCACCCTTTGACCTCTTCAATTGCCTTTTTGCCTTGGCATTCAGGATTCTTGATTTCGGTAACTTTGGGCGATCTATCTTTTTGTCATGGAACTACTCGGTGATTCCGCGACTGCTCTTTTCATCGCCGATTTGGTTTCTACCTTCAGGGTTTGGCACACCAGAACCTTAGGGGGTCAGATTGGCCAATCGGCAACACGCCAAGTGCTCTTGGCGATCCTTAGGCTCGCCCTTCTTCATTACTTCAGCCTGTTTTGATCCTTTTTGCATGTTAGTGTCCTTGCTTTGTACCTCAATCCATATACTTGAAAATCACGGCTTTAGCATCAATTTATGGCACAAATTAAGCTTTTGAGGATACTAAATCTCGGACTCAGCAACACCCCCAACTTAAACTTTTGTTGTCCTCAAGTAAAACTCAAGATCAGTAGTTCAAACAGGATGCCTCAAATAGTGCTGCATATGATTCAATATGAATGCACACAACAAAACTCAACTTACTCATGCAATGACAAATTGTCCACTCAAAGATTCATATTGTGAATTACCATTATCAAAGATTCTCAAGTTCACAATACTTGCTTCAAATGCAAGTTCAAGCTCAACAAAGGTACTCAAATGCCCTCAAAACAAAGATGATTCCATATTCACACAAGGTTCTTCAACAATTTATAGTTCCACAATCACATACGACTCTCACACTCACAAAGATGAACATATGCATGACTTCACCCACAAGTTTGACCTTATTTTCCAATGAACATTTGTTTCAGCTCGCTCAAGATCACAAAGGTCTTTTCAAGACTTGTAATGGGGCGAGTGTAAAGGTATGGTCATTTAGGCTCAGTGGCTTCTACTATTAAGAAATATGGTCTGAACATCACTTTCTGCTTTTTCTTCAACATTTTGATCATGCTTACAATTTACCCCATTATTCACTTTCAAATGGACTTCCGGATAACCCATTTCTTTTGCAACTTTCACTACTTTATTTCACAAATTTTTCATTCTTTTTCTTTTTCTTTTGCTTTCTTCTTTTCTTCTCTTTTTTTATATGGAGGGGTTCCATCTTTTTCAAAATCATTGCTCAAAAGGGGAATTTCTTGCACTTCTTGATTTTTCTTATTTTTTCACCCCACCCCCATCTTAGGATTTTGGCCTAAGTTGGCTATTCAAACCAACCACAGTTCATGAGATTTATGGGAGAATGGATAAAGAAGGGTAACAATTGTTCAAGTTTCTTCCAAGAAAATGATAAGGCTCAAGGGGGTTCAAGCAAGGTTCACACATGTCACAAGGTTTGCCACAAAAGAGGTATAATGTCAATTTGTTTCACTCACCAAAATTGTTTCCTAAGATCGTTTCAAGAGCTTGCATCACTTAGTCAACCTGACAAACTGGGAAAATTCTAGGTGTCATCAATCACAATATTCAAGGTAAGCTCATCACACAAGGCAATAGTACCAATATCAAACAAGACTCTACACTTTCTAGCTAGTGTGAAATGTTCATCAAAAGAGACTCATTTGATAACCGGATAATAACAACGAGATGCAAAATGTCCACACATGGTTTATGAAGCTTCATTTGGCCTCATCGTAGCCGCACATTAATTTCAGTCAATTAAGAGCACTATTCAAGTCATCGGTATTGATCATAACCGATACTCAAATTTGCACAAGAACAACCACAATCACACAATAGAGGTGGCACAAATTTTCAAAATTGGTCAAAAACCATTTCCATTCAAAACAAGGAGCCACAAGCTCAAACATCCACAAGATAAGATCAAAATAGAAAAGTAGATCACAAAACCCAATATATAAAAACAAAATGTAATCACAAGAGGTAGTTATGGAAATACCTCACCACCCATAAAAGAATAGCAGTTGTCCTCAAATGCAACTAAAACGTCAATTGTAACTTCACTCGACCTAGCCATAGTGGTATCTATCAAAGAGGTCTTTTGGGCAGTCTCGAACATAGCACCCTCTATGTCAGCCAGATCATCATACACAATTGCATTTCGCTCCCCAAGCTGCTCCTCGTCGGCCTCGGCCTCAGAATCAGCAGCAGTAACATCATCCATAGTATCATCTCCAGTGGTAGCCTGAGGCACATCAAAACTGACAGTGACCTCTACAACCTGATCATCAGGAACCTCTGCTGACTCAAATAGTGAAGTGAAGTATGTGGACTTAAGATGGTCCACATCATTCCTTAACTCAGAGACCTCAACTTTCAATGCGATAACCTCAGTAGTAACCTCATTCGTTGGTTGGGGCACCAAAAAATGAGCCATAGAAAACCACCCACGAAAGACCAGTTTGCCCCGTAGGTCCACCCACGACCCGTGGGCGTGGTCTTCTGGGTGAGGCAGTGGTCAAGTCTTTGACTGTTAATTGAGGGGTTAAGGAAACTCTCTAGAATTAATTAGTTATTAAGTGATGTCGCTTTACCCTAAATTAGTGATTAACATATCAACCAGACCTCATCCAATACTAGATGTAGATGATCGTTAAGAAATATAAACCCAACAAAAGAGTTGGGGTCGATCCCAAAGAAAATGGTTCTATTTTGAGTTCAATTACGAAGTTATAATCGTGACTTTTGCAGGTGAAGGAATAAAAGTTTTCAGAGACTAAAGATAAAATTTGAAGAGTAACAACAATTTCCAAGTGAGGAGATTTTAGACCCGAAAAGAGCCTCAACAATTATCTAGGAACAACCAAATAGGAAAATGATGCTTAAGGGATTGACCTACCAATTGCAAAGTTCAAATCACCAGGTGCAAATTACTAATCAAAAAGTTCTAACTCTTTATAGGTAAGAAGGACTTTAGATGAGGCACTTTTCTCTCGAACAACTACCTCGTTTCCACTCAGTTCTCTTGAACCTCAACGCATTAAATACAACGATCAAACCACAACCTTACCACATCCACTCTCTCAAGCTAGATACATAGAATGAATCTTGGGTTTCACTCTCTAAAAATTTTAAACCACCTTGACCCACATACTACGAGTGCGAACTTATCCCCTTAGTTTTACACTTTTTTCTCAAGCAAGCATAAAACCCTGAATTATATTGAAATAAACATACAATATTAAAGTTAAATCACAATATTAAGTTAGAGCCACTTCAAATTAACACCAAAATTTATAATAACTAGCACCCATCAAGTTAAACGCAGAAATTAGTTACATTGTCAAACCCCCAAGATCAGGGTTTTAGCCAATCATCATAAAAGAAAGAAATTCAATACCTACTACATGCTCCATGGCTGGGTATTTGGAAATCGAAGTTCTAAGATGAATAATATCTTTTCTATTAGAATACCCAATTGAAATCTCTTGCCAAAATCCCTTAAAATCAACAAGAGTAGTGTTTTTGTTCTATCTATTTCGGTCCACGATGAATGAATGCTTTCTCTCTTCCAAAAATCAAATTATACTGACATGAGGTATGGATTTTTGGGGTCAATCGGCGAGGAAAGTCGGGATTCGCCGACCAATTGGAGATAATGAACTATTAATTGAACCCACTTCAAAAGAACAATAAAATTAGTAACTAACAACACCCATTAGCTAATTCATACATTCAACTACATAACACCACAAAAAATGGGGGTTTTAGCCAAACATAGTAAAGAACAAGAAATCGTTACCAACAAAGTTTTCCATCAGATTGGGCAACGATCCACAAGTCTGCAAATGCTCAAATGAAAGCTAAAAATCTCACAATTTCTAAATCCTTACTGAAAAATGTAAAAGATCAAAAACCCAGCAGTGAATAATGTTGGAACTCTTTTTATTCTTTTAAAAATTGCATTTATACGTTCTGAGAATTTTACCCAGGAGTCCACTCGGTGAAGTAAGTCGGGCATCGGTGACCCAGTGAACGATGCACCGAGTGCTCCTCTACTCGCCTTTTGGTTTTTCTTTTTCAGCAAAATGTTATGTAACTTCTTAGCGAAGTGGGTCAAGTTGCCTAACTGGTTGGCGATACACTGACTGCTCCACTTCTTGCCTTCCTGGCCTGGCTTTTTACCACCTCGTTCTATAACATTAGGCAAGCTAAGTAGTCATCGCTGACCTCTTCAGCAAATCACCGAATTTCTTGTCTGCTCACCAAGTTGGCCTTGTCCATGGGCTAGCATGCTAGAACTTTGGGTGACCCAAAGGTCCACTAGGCGACTAACCGAGTGGCTTTGGCGAGTACTAGCTTTGCTTTCCTTAAACTTTTTTCAGCTTTTTTACTCCTATTTACCTTGTAATGTCCTTGCCTTGCTCTTTTGTCTTTAATGTTGCATATTAGCACTTTAACATCAGTTATGAGCATAAGATAGGCATTGAGGACACTAATTCCTTGAATATTAAGCTCTAAATGAGTAAAAATCCCAGACTCATCAAAAGACAAAGAGTCAATATAGTTATCAATTATATACTCCACCTTAAGCATCTTTAACAAACAACCATAGATAGTTATAGTTAGAACTAAATTTGCAACATAAATCTATAAATGAGAACACGAGTAAATCATTGAACCCATTTAAAAAAAACATCAAAACAAGCAATTAACAATACCCACAAGCTAATTTTTGTATTCGATTACATAATAAAACCCCTACGGTAAGGGCCTTTAGCCAATAATAATAAAAAGTAAGTAAGAGTTACCAAAAGGATTCCCCATTAGAATTATAAAATTTTAAATACTCAATGTCAAAAATTAAGACTAAATCTCTAAACCCTCAATATCTTAGATCTAAATCTCTCAGAGAATAGAAGTTTCTTCCAACAAAATATTTAGTAATGTTACAGTGTCTTTTCTCTCTCTTTAATAAACAATTTATAATTTTTCAAAATATCCAAATATTTAACCTCGAAACCAAATCAACGATATTAGTCAAGTTCATTGAATGACTTGGCGATCCACCGATGGGCAGGCCTTATTGCTTAATATCTGCTTCAAATTTTGAATTCTTGACTTCATAATTAGCAAACTCGATGGACAGCACTGAATGACTTTGGTAACTCGTCGTTTGGATCTTTTCTCACAGATTTGACTTCACTTACTTCTCCAGTTGTTATGATCATTTAGGTGGTCTGAGTCGAGCTTTCCGTTTCATTTGGCAATGCGCCATTTTGCACTTGAGTTCACCACGTTTGCTTGATTCATGAGAAAGACTTGTTGGATCTTTTGGAAAGCTAAAAACTCACTCGGTGAGTCGCCGAATGACTTCTGCGAGCTCCAGCCTTACTTTCCTTTTCTTTTCCAACTTTTTTTCTTTTGCTTCTTTTCTCAATGTAATGTCCTTGCCTTGTTCTACATATAAACAATTTAACATCAATTATGAACACAAAATAGGAATTGAGGACATTTATATATAATAAAACAAGCCCTAAATGAATAAAAATTTCCGACTCATCAATTATATGGGAAAATTTTGAGTTTGATAGACCAAAATCAATGAACATGAGGTTTCTATTGACAGATAATTCGATTAAGAAACTTGTATGGGTGGTTTGTGATGTGCTAGTAAAAGTTGACAAATTTGTGTTCCTTGCTTATTTTTGTTGTGCTTGATTGTGAGATTTACATTGACATGCCGGTTATTCTTGGTAGACAAATTTTGGCCACAGGCAAAGCCTTGGTCAATGTGGAAGGAGCTTAGTTAAATATTAGGGTCGATGAGGAAGTAGTGAGAATCAACATTCATAAGACAATGAAATACCTGAGTGATATGCATTTAGTGGCTCATCTATCAAATCGTTAAGGTCGTTGCAAGTACTGGGACCGCAACCTATTTTAGGGAACCTTTGTCTAGAGTCTTACTTCACTGTGAGTAAGATGAAATTACCAATTGTGATCAGGTTGTAGCATCTCTTGAAGGTATGGGATCATGTCATTCTTTCTATGCTAAACTTGACCTTAACTAGTCAAGTCGAGAAGCTCCATCGGCCAAATAATCTATAATTGAACAACTAAAATTTGAATTGAAAGAGTATCCGTGTCATCTCAAATATGTTTTCTTGGAAAATAACTTCCAGTAATAATTTCAAGTGATCTCAAACATTGGAAAGTGGAGTTTTTACTTATTGTGTTGAGAAATCATATTCAGGCGTTGGAGATTTTCTATTGCCGATATTGGGGGGAATTCACTGACGGTATGCACTCAAAAAATTAACTTTGAGGATGATTGTAAGCCAAGCATTGAACATCAAATAAGACTAAATCATCCAATGCAACATGTTGTGAAGAATGAAATCATTAAACGGTTGAATGCATGAGTTATCTTCCACTTCTGGATAATCAATGGGTGAGTCCGGTGCAATTTGTCACGACCGGCCAGGGGTACCCCCTAGGTGTAACATGGCATACTTGACCCCAAAGGGGTCTCATACAAGCCCTTAGCATATCATAACATAGAGTATTAGAATAGTAAGAGTAAAAACACATTTAATTCTAAAAATCTTTATAAAGGAAAGCGGAAGTCTAGACTTGTCTAATTTAGCCAACTAATACAATAGTCAAATAAAAGGGGCATAGCCCATACAACATAGTCCGAAAATGAAATGCAAAAAGGGAACTACAAATGACTTAACCGTCCTTGAATAAAGAGGACTCACCACAGGCTAGTAGTCGATCAAAGCTTTAACCAAATTAAGATAACCGTAAACTCTGGACCCTACACTTGTGGAAGATGTACAAAAATATGGATTAGTACAAAAGTGCACGAAGTATGATAGCCATGTATAAAAACCTTGAAAACATGCTAAAAGGGACATTTTAGTTGAATGTATGCAATTTGCTAAGTCAAAGCATCATTTTGTACCTAATGGAAAAGCATAAGTCATCTCATGGATCATCATATCATAATAGGAACATAACATAAATACCATCAAAGAATACTTGTGCAATGCATGAATAAGATCCCATAATCCCACCCATACGTAAGTAAGGCTTCTTGAGTAACTATAGTTCATAATTCATAATCTTGTTCTTATTAACATACATGGAGTTTAGCCTTAACCGAGATAGACCATGTGAGCTAAACATGGAATTCAGTGTCTACCCCACACCGAAAAGGGGTAGTCCTACTTGACTAAGGTAGAACCATACTCTTAGCTTAGGTGGATCCACTAGCTAAAGACCTATGAGGTCATATAGTTTATGGGATAAGCGGATTGCTACTAGAAAACCCGTCCTCTACTATCGTGAGGGCTTCCATCCCAAGAGATTGCTTCTACAAACCCGTCCTCTACTAATATGGGGGCTTCCATCTCATATCAATATCAACTTGGTGCAAATAATTAATTCCCACGGAGTTCATATTAAGTCTTGACTTAAGATGATAATTATGTAAGAATGTCTTGACACTCAATCCAACATAACTCTTACTAAAGCTCATAGATTCAATAGGTGAGACTAGTCTTCCAACCTTAGAATCACTACATGTAACAAACCTTTCTCATCATATTATATTCAACCAAAAGTGTGTGCATGAGGATAATCACCCAATCAACACAACAATTAGATCATAATCATATTCACTTTACTCTCAAAGTGATCTAAATGCATATACATAAACCCCATAAATATGCATATTTGTCATGCTTTGCCCTTCAAGGACCATATATCACATTCAATCAACATATCTAGAATTACTACATTAGTCATGAATGGTAACATGATTAAATTACTATTATTACTATAAGCATAATCCCATAATACTCTTCTTTCTAGAATTCGCCCTTATCAGAAAGTCACAAATTGGGAATATGGTGGTTTAACGGATTCTTTGGAGGTTTCATCATAAAACTATAATAATTAATCAATTCAATCATAATAACAAGAAATTAAACCAATAGAAACGTTTTTGAAAAGGAATCCATAACTTGGAGTAAAACCCTAACTTTTGGGGAAATTACTACCTTTGAAATTGAGTTTGGAGGGACTCCATGGATGAAAAGTATCCATGGATGAAGGACTACCATACCTTAGTTATTATTCTCAAAAGAAATTAAGTGAAAACGCCTTGTTTCATCAAGCCCTATCTTCAACTTTCTTCTTCTTCTTTTTCCTTGAGTTTTTAGAGAGAGAAATTTTGAGAGAAGATGAAATTTTGGGGGTTTTATTTTGGTGTTGTGAAAATAAGACTTAATTTAAGTTAAATTTATATAAAAATGACTAATATAGTGACCCCAATCATACCCAAAATGACTTCACTTTGATAGGACTTAAAACAGAATTACCCAAAAGAACCCTCACTTTAAGTGAGTTTCAAGGAACCACGTGGGGCTCCACAAGCCGTGGTCCTATCCATGGTGTTGAGGCAGTAGCTAGGAAGCTTGTGCCTTTAGCTCACACGCCCAAGGAAACTCCATGAAGGGCTGCATGAGCTGTGGTCAAGACCAGGAGCGATTGTCCCTTTCATGGACCTTGAGGTAGTGGCTAGGCTGAGCCTCCCTCAATGGCCATCCCACTATGGTACAACCAAGACCACTCTGCGAGCCGTCTAAGGGTTCACGAGCCGTGAAGTGGCTCGTGTGGAGGGCTCACTTTTGAGGCAGCCTAAGGAGGCTACTGCCTCTACCTCACGAATGGCACCACGACTCGTGGTGTGCACTATGGGTCGTGAAGACCCTCGTGGTATTGGTGGGCAGTGCCTTGACCAAAATGGGCAGTGCCTTTGTAAAAATGGGCAGCCTTGGCTCCTTGCCTTGGCCCATACCCATTTTCCGTAGCCCTTGACCTTTTCCCTTGGCGCTAACCCTCACGTTTTAGTTCTAGTTGAGCCTACTAGTTTCCGAGGTGTTACAATATCTCTGCCTTGGGAACATTTGTCCTCAAATGGCGATGTAGACACCTTACGGAAGTAAAGACTCAAGACTAGAAGCCCATCATGCATGCAACATCAAAATAATGCACAATTAAAAGGCGGAAACATCAACTCCATCTAAAAACATAATCAATGTAATTCAAGGAAGTAGGAACTACATCTATCAACCCAATATGCATGAAACTCAACATTTCTCATATTAATATGAAGAAATATCTTCTCCAACCAAAATCATGCTCAACACAATATCATGGAGCCCATATGCAATTACTCTCATAAGCTTACTAAAGCATGTTCATCAACTTATTTCATGAAGTCAAATTGGCAACTCATACTAAATGCACTACAACATGAGGAAAGTCAATCATAAAAACTCATTTTCTCACTAAACATGAATTTCATCAAGAACATGCACAACATAAGGAAATCATGGAAACACACAATTCACACATGACCTCCAAAACAAAGAAATTCTAGACGAACTACTTACCTCAAGCTTGAATAGAAGTAGAAGGAAAGAGATGAGGGTATCGGGACTTCATACTGGCCTCGACCTCCCAAGTAATACCCTAAACTAAATGATTTCTCCATAAAACCTTAACGGAAGCTATTTCCTTGTGTTTCATTCTCTTGAGTTGCCGGTCAAGGAATTTTACCAGAACCACTTCATATGAAAGCCTTTCGTCAAATCCCAACCCTTCTAAGGGAATAATGTATACCGGATCTCCAATACACTTCTTCACCATAGAAACATGAAATATTGGGTGAATCGGGGCCAACTCATTTGGAAAATTTAACATATAGGCAACTTTTCCAATACGCTTCAAAATTTGATATGGCCCTACATACCGGGGACTAAGTTTCCCTTTCTTGCCAAACCTCATCAAATCCTTCATGGGTGAGATTTTCAAATAGACCCAATCATTAACTTCAAATTCTAGATCCCTTCTTCTCACATCGGCATAAGACTTTTCTCTACTTTTAACCGTTCTCAACCTCTCTCTAATAAGCCGAACCTTCTCAATAGCTTCATAAACCGATTCAGGACCAATAAGAGCAATATCACCTACTTCAAACCAACCAACCGGAGACCTACATCTCCTACCATACAAGGGTTCAAAGGGAGCCATACCGATGCTAGAATGATAACTATTTTTGTAAGTGAATTCTATCAATGACAAGTGGTCATCACAATTACCTTTAAAATCTATCACACATGCTCTCGTCATGTCCTCTAAGGTCTGAATGGTGTGTTCCGCTTGAACTTCCATTTGGGTATGAAAAGTCTTGCTAAGCTTAACCTTAGTACCAAGACCTTTTTGGAATGACATCCGAATGTGTGAAGTAAATTGAGTACCTCAATTCGAAATAATAGATAAAGCAACCTCGTGCAACTTCACTATGTCATTTATATACAACTTGAATAATCTTCTGCTGAATGAGAAACCTTGACGGGAATGAAGTGGGCAGATTTTTTCATCCTATCTATAATGACTCAAATAGAATCATGTTGCCTTAAGGTACGAGGCAAACACACAATAAAATCCAAATTCACCTCTTCCCATTTGCAAGTGGGAATTGGTATATCTTGCAAAAAGCCTCCCGACCTTTGATGCTCAACCTTAACTTGTTGAGAATTAGGACATTTGGCTACAAATCCCGCAATATCCTATTTTCATACCATTCCACCAATAGACTTCTGGTAGATCACGGTACATCTTGGTGGCTCCCAGGTGAATAGAATACCGAGAACTATGAGCCTCCTCTAAAATTTTCTCACTCTAACTATCAACATCCGGAACTCATAATCGACCTTGGCGCCTAAGTACCCCATCTCCCCTTTGGTAGAAAGCCTCAACAGACTTCTTGAGTACCGACTACTTCAACTCAACCAATAAAGGATCAAGATCTTGTTCAGACTTCACATCCATCACAAAGGACGATTCGGAACCATAATGGACAATGACACCACCCTTGGGAGAATCCACTAGTTGGACACCTAGTCGGGCCAACCTATGCACATCACAAACCAATTTCTTCTTTTAATCCTCTACATAAGCCACATTACCCATCTACAATCTACTAAGTGAGTCTTCCACAACATTGGCCTTGTTAGGGTCGTAAAGGACACTCATGTCATAATTATTCAAAAGTTCTAACCACATTCTTTTTCAGAAAATCAAGTTTTTTGACTAAACACAAATTGAAGACTTTTGTGATCGATGAAAACATCCGCATGGACTCCATACAAGTAATGTCTCCATATTTTCAAGGCAAATACTACCACCGCTAATTCAATATCATGGGTCAGATAATTATTCTCATGTACCTTGAGTTGCCTTGAAGCTTACACAATCATTTTACTATTTTGCATGAGGACACATCCCAAACCCACTATGAAGGCGTCACAATGTACAACAAAACCATACGTACCCTTCGGTAAAGTCAACACCGGAGCGGAAGTAAGTCTATCTTTCAACTCTTGGAAGATTTTCTCAGAAGCCTCCGACCACTCAAACGAAGCCTTCTTTAGAGTCAAAGCCTTTAATGGAGAAGCAATGGAGGAAAACCCCTCAACAAATCTCCAATAGTAACCGGCCAAACCCAAAAATCTTCTAATGTCGGAAGGAGTTAGAGGTCTAGTCCAAATCTTGACCGCATCCGTCTTCTTAGTATCTACCTCAATACCCTTGCTTGACACAATATGTCCAAGGAAAGCTATGGATCTCAACCAAAATTCACACTTGCTAAACTTTGCAAAAATTTGTTTGTCCTCAAGAACTTGCAACACAATTCTCAAATGGTCCATATGTTCATTCTCACTCCTTGAATAGATTAAAATATCATCGATAAACACAGTCATAAACATATCAAGGTATTGTCTAAACACCTTATTCATCAAATCCATAAATGCCGTCGGGGCATTTGTCAACCCAAATGACATAACCACAAATTCATAGTGACCATACCGAGATCTAAAGGCTGTCTTGGGAACATCAACCCCTCTCACCCTTAATTGGTGATAACCCGAACGAAGGCCAATTTTGGAGAAATAGCTAGCCCTTAGAAGTTGATCAAACAAGTCATCAATTCTCGTAAGGGGATATTTATTCTTCATGTCCACTTTATTCAATTGACGATAATCAATGCACATTCTAAGAAACCCATTCTTCTTTCTAGCAAACAACACCAGAGCTCCCCATGGAGAGATACTCGGTTGGATAAAACCCTTGTCTAACAAATCCCATATTTGCTCTTTCAACTCTTTCAACTCTTTCAACTCGGCCACAACCATTCTATAAAGAGGAATGGAGATAGGTTGTGTACCTAGTAAAAGATCAATGCCAAAATCTATTTCCCGCTCGGGAGGGATACCGGGTAAGTCATCGGAAAAAACATCTGGAAACTCATTTACCACTAGAACTTACTGTAGATAAGGGGTTTCAGACTCAACATTCATCACCCTAACAAGATGGTAAATGCACCCTTTGGAGATCATCTTCCTAGATTTAAGGTAAGAAACAAATTGACATCTAGGGATAGAATTTCTCCCCTTCCACTCTAAAATTGACTCATGTGGAAATTGGAATTTAACTACCCGAGTCTTACAATCTATAGAGGCATAGCATGCATGCAACCAATCCATACCAAAAATAACATAAAAATCCAACATGTCTAATTCTACAAAATCCACCAAAGTAACTCTATGGGACAAAGAAATGGGACAACTTCTGTAGACTCTTTTTTCCACCACAGAGTCACCAACAGGGGTAGAGACCGAAAAAGGTTCTACTAACACTTCGGGGTGTATTTCAAATTTCATGGCAATATAAGGGGTCACAAAGGAAAAAGTAGCACCGGGATCTAGCAAGGCATATACATCAATAAAAACAACTTTTAACATACCGGTCACCACATCCGGGGAACTCTCTTGGTCACCTCGAGATTGAAGAGCATAAAAGCGGTTTTCCTTTTGGGCATTGGAGTTTGAACCTCTTGGAGTAGTTTGCTTGCCTTATCTCCCTTTGGCCATGAATACCGGGAAATGTCTCATCTTATGGCCAGTCTTTCCACAACCATAGCATTAATCCGAGCCAACTAAGAATTTTCCATTATGTTTTCTACCACACTTCGCACAATTAGGCCTAGCAATATAAGAACCACAACTATTTGCCTCCTTAAGGATTAGGGTTAGACACCCTATCCTTGTTGACCCTTGGAGCCCTAGAGGAGCCTTAGTTGGAGAACCTTTGTTTGAACCTTTGTCGACCATGTCCATCGGACTTTGCATTGGAGAAATTTCCATCACCGGTTCTAGATCTTTTCACCTCCTTATTGTTGCCTTGGAGTTTCTCATCCTCCATATGTTGGGTATACAACATAAGATGTGACATATCCATATCATGAAGGAGCATTATCGTACAACATTCTTTTCTTACCTCTTTGGACACGCCCTTCAAATACCTACTCATCATATCCCTTGAATACGCCACCATAGCCTGAGCATACTTGGACAATTAAGTAAACTTTAGAGAATATTCTTGAACACTCATAGCTTCCCTCAACTCTCAGGGAAATAATCTACCAAGGAATGCCGATTTGAACACTTCCCACTATATTGGACCCGCTCCTACCGTCCTGTTGTTCTTCCATTGAGCATACCATACTTAAGCCACACTCTTCAATTTGTAAGCGGCTAACTCCACTTTATATACCAAAGTAACATCATGGAATCAATTATTTTATAAACCTCTTCAAAAAAAAATTGAGGATCCTCTCTCACTTTGGAACCAAGAAACACGGGAGGTTTTATTCTTGTAAAATACCTCAATCTAGAAGTCGTGGAATTCATATTAGGATTGACTGAAGCTACGCCTTCCCTATGGGCTTGAGCCATCATGACATGAGCCAACATTTGGAAAGCCAGTCTAAACTTCACATGGGTCACATTCTCAACCACGGGATCAATCGGAGCTTGGTAACTTTAGGAGTTTCAGTAACTTGAAGAGCTTCCTCATTCACATTGCCACCCTCCATTCTTCTAGCGTTGACCCTTCATGTATTCATTTCCTAAAGACACAATAGAAGGATTAGGAGAGGGACTTTACAGAGTTAAACTATAAGGCACGACTTAAGATTAATGAAACAAGTGAAATTTCCTAAACATCTTATAGCCTCCAATTCATAAATGTTGCGTGCTTCACACTCATGAAAAAGACTCTACTAGACGTGGCTTATGAGACATCATCCTAGAATCATTCTAAACCTTGTGCTCTGATACCATGTTTGTCACGACCCAAGAGTACTCCCTTGGTGTAATATGGCGTACTTGACCCTGAAGGGGTCTCATACAAGCCCTTAGCATATCATAACCTAAAGCATTAGAACAATAAGAGTAAAAACACATTTATGTCCAAAAAGCTTTATAAAGGAAAGCGGAAGTCTAGACTTGTTTCAATTAGCCAACTAATACAATAGTCAAATGAAAATGGGCATAGCCCATACAACATAGTCCAAAATTGAAATGCAAAAAGGGAACTACAAATGACTCATCCGTCCTTGAATCATGAGGACTCACCACAAGCTAGGAGAATAGTGGATCAAAGCTTTAACCAAATTAAGATCACCTCAAACATCAGACCCTACACGTGTGGAAGATGTAGAAAAATTTGGGTTAGTACAAAAATGCACCAAGTGTGATATCCATGCATAAAAACCTTGAAAACATGCTAAAAGGGACATTTTAGTTGAATGTATGCAATTTGCTAAGTCAAAGAATCATTTTGAACATAATGGGAAAGCATAAGTCATCTCATGGATCATCATATCATAATAGGAACAGACCATAAATACCCTCAAAACATACTTGTGCAATGCATGAATATGATCCCATAATCCCACCCATACTTAAGTAAGGCTTCTTGAGTAACTATAGCTCATAATTTATATTCTTGTTCATATTAATCTAAAGGGAGATTAGCCTTAACCGACATATACCATGTGAACTAAACATGGAATTTGGTGTCTACCCCACACCGAAAAGGGGTTGTCCTACTTGCCTAAGGTAGAACCATACTCTTAGCTTATGTGGATCCACTAGGTAAAGACCTATGAGGGCACATAATTTATGGGATAAGGGGATTGCTACTGGAAAACGTGGCCTCAACTATCGTGAGGGCTTCCATCCCAAGAGATTGCTCCTAGAAACCCGCTTCTACTAATGTGACGGCTTCCATATCATATCAATAGCCACTCGGTGCTAAGAATTAATTTCCAGGGAGTTCATATTAAGTCTTGACTTAAGTTGATAATAATGGAAGAATGTCTTTACACTTTATCCAACATAACTCCTACTAAAGCTCATTGATTCAATAGGTGAGACTAGTCTTCCAACCATAAAATCACAACATGTGACAAACCTTTCACATCATATCATATTCAACCAAAAGTGTGTACATGAGGATAATCATCCAATCAACACAACAATTAGATCATAATCATATTCACATTACTCTCAAAGTGATCTAAATGCATATATATAAACCTCATAAACATGCATAATTATCATGCTTTGCCCTTCAAGGACCATATATCACATTCAATCAACATATCTAGAATTACTACATTGGACATAAATGGCAACATGATTCAATTACTATTATTACTATAAGCATAATCTCATAATACTTTTCTTTCTACAATTCACCCACATCACAAAGTAACAAATTAGAATATGGGGGTTTCACAAGTTCATGGGAGGTTTCATCATTAAACTATAATAATTCATCAATTTCATCAATAATAACAAGTAATTAAACCAATAGAAACGTTTTTGAAAGGAATCCATGACTTGGAGTAAAACCTATCTATTAGGGAAATCACTATCTTTGAAATTGAGTTTGGAGGGACTCCATGGATAAAAACTATCAAAGGATGAAGGACTATCATACCTTAGATATGATTCTCCAATGAAATTGAGTGAAAAAGCCTTGTTTCTTTAAGTCGTAGCTTAAACTTTCCTCTTCTTCTTCTTCTTCCTTGAGTTTTTATAGAGAGAAATTTTGAGAGAAGATGAACTTCTGGGATTTTGATTTGGGTGTTGTTAAAGTATGACTTATTTTAAGTGATTTTGATTTAAAAATGACTTATATAGTGACCCCAAACTTACCCAAAACGACTTCACTTTGTATAGGACTTAAAATGGAATTACCCAAAATAACCCTCACTTTAAGTGAGTTGCCAGGGACCACTTGGGGCTTCACGAACTGTGGTCATGACAACGAGCCGTGGTCCCATCCTTGGTCTTGAGGCAGTAGCTAGGCAGATTGTGCCTTTAGCTCACACCCCCAAGGCAACTCTACGAAGGGCTCCATGAGTCGTGGTCCCTCTCGTGAACCTTGAGGCAGTTGCTAGGCCAAGCCACCCTCAATGGCAATGAAACTAAGGTAAGACCAAGACCACTCCTACGAGTCGTCTAAGGCTTCATGAGCCATGAAGTGGCTCGTGTGGAGGGGTCACTTTTGAGGCAGCCTAAGGAGGGTACTGCCTCAACCTACACGAGTGGCACCACGACTCATGGTGTCCACTACGGGTCATGAAGACCCTCGTGGTATTGGTGGGCAGTGCCTTGGACAAAATCGGCACTCTTGGCTCTTGCCCATTTTCCTTGGCCCTTGACCTTTTCCCTTGATGCTATCCCTTACTTTTTAGTTATAGTTTAGCCAACTAGTTTCCGAGGTGTTACATAATGTCTTCCAAAAATAGTGGTATCCTGGTGGTTAAAAATTATGAGGCTCATCTAGTGGTCTCTAGACCCATTACCGGATGGTGTTTGTGTATGGACTACTGGAAATTTAACTCATGGACTAAAAAATATCATTTCGCAATGCCCTTTATTGATCAGGTGCTTGATAGGCTTGACGTAAAATGGTTGTATAATTTTCTTGATGGATACTCCGGATATAAACAAATCTCCATTGCAACTAAAGACCAAGAAAAAAAATGATTACATGCCCCTTCAACACTTTTAATTGAAGTGAATAACATTTCGAATATACAATGTCGTAACCACCTTTAAATATTTTACACTTTCATTTTTTATAGACATGGTAGAAGAATCCATGGAGGTGTTCATGGATTATTTCTATGTAGTGGAAGATTATTTCAAGGAATGTAAGAAGTATTTAGAGATTGTATTAAAGACGGATGAAGATTCAAGTTTGGTTCTGAACTGGAAGAAGTGTCATTTTATGGTGAAATAAGGATTAGCGCTTGGGCACAAAAGTTCCTGGGAGGGTATCGATGTCGATTAAGGTAAAACTCATGTGATCGAAAAATTACCTCCACCGATTTGGGTCAAAGGTGTGGAAAGATTTCTTGGGCATGTCGGGTTTTATAGAAGGTTTAATAAAGATTTCTTCAAGATCGCTATCCTTTGTGTAGACTTCTTGATAGAGAGAGCACATTTGTTTTTTATGACTCTTGTATGATGGCTTTCAAAATACTTAAAGTGTCACGACCCAAGGGTACCCCCTAGATGTAAAATGGCGTATAGAACACCGAAAGACTCCATACAAGCCACTTAGCTCTCATACCATAAAAAATAGAACAATGATCGTAAAAATAGTGTAAGTTGAAACAATTTTTTATAAACAAAGCGGAAGTCTAATAGACTTGTGTCATTATAGCAATCTAATACAATATAATGAAATTGGGCCTAGCACATACATCATGTCCAAAATATAAATATATGCAAAGGAACTAAACAATAAGAGTTTGTCCTCAAAACATGAGGAATCACTTAAGCTTGGGAATCAATCAAATCACCTACTAGCCACGAAACTGAGCACCCTGAATAACGGACCATACATTTGAGAAAAATGTATGCAAGAGTATGCATTAGTACAAAACAATGTACCAAGTATGATAGCCATTCATAAAACAGATAAAAACATGCTAAAAGGGACATTTCATTTCATGACATCTAATTCACCAAATTAAACATCATATGAAAGAGTTATAAAACATAAGTCATAAATCATGGTCATTGCAAGCTAACTTCTTCTTTAAAAGCTTTGAACTCATATGAGATATTTCTTGAAGTAACCTTAGTTTATTATTACTTGTAGGGAATTAGGCTTAACTGACATTAAACCATGTGAGGTATAACATGATTCCTCTGTGTCACCGACACAGAAAAGGGTTGTCCTACTTTCCAAGGTAGAAATATGACCATCTAGCTTAAGTGGATCTTCTAGCTAATCAACCTATAGGAATAAGAAGATTGCTACAGAAACCCAGACTCTACTTACGTGAGTGCTTCCATCTCATGAGATTACATTGGAAACCCGGACTCTACTTATGTGAGAGCTTCCATCTCATATTCAGTATCCACTCAGTGCTAAGCATAAATCCCATGAAATAGTCATTTCTTACTTATCCTTATTATTTATGGAAAGGTACCCTAGGATAACCAATCCAAGCTAGTTTCATTAGGATAGATCCTTACACAAATGTGTGAGAAAACCATTCACCGTCCATGATCTTTTTATAATAGCTTTTAATCTTTAATTCAATTATATGAGAAAAACTGTCAACCTAAGAATACTTATTATGTGATAAAACCTTTCACATCATGCTAGTTATTTGATTATGGGAATTTCCTTTCAACAACTCAAAAACAACATCATCATTGATATTTTACTATAAAATTATCCTTAAAACATTTGCATAGATTTCATTAAACAATGAATAAGTCCATAATTTACTTCGTGAGGTCAAAACCCACTTTCATTCATCAGTACTTAGAAAACATGAGTTAGATATGGATTTCATCATAAATTCATGTAAAACTAGTAAATAGAGTAAAACTCTTCCTTGAAGATCAAAATCTCAAATCATATGATTCATAACTTGAAAACATGGGGGTAATCATCATAAAATCATTGTAATTCATCAATTCATGTTTGATTTCATAAAAATCTTCCTTCATAAACCAAACCCATAATATATCATCATAATTGGAAAATATGGGATCTACATGGGTTAATGGGGAATAATCATAAAAACAATAGTATTTCATAAATTCATGCATAAGAGGTCATAATCCAATCACTTAAATCAACATTGAAGAGAACCCATTATAATTGAAGAAAATCCTAAGTCAATTGGGGAATTCTAATCTTTGAAATTGAGGAATTTGGGAACTCCATGGATGAAAGAAATCCATGGATTAAACTATCATACGTCAAAGCCCAAAGATTGAATCCTTTCTTCTTCTTCAATTTTCTAGAGAGAGAAATATTTGAGAGGATGAGCTTGATTTTCTTTCAGAAATTTAAGATAATGAATTTAGTTTGGGTGATTTGGGGGTTTAGAATCATTATATAGGGCTTTGGGTAGATGGAAAAATTACTTAGTATTGAGTTAAAACAATTAGGGGGAAAAGACCCAAAAGTCCCTGACTGAAACTGCCAAAATGGCATGATGGAGGCCAAAATGGTTCATCATCATCACCTTAGCCCGTCAAAAGGTGGTAGCCTTCACGAGTTTGAAGTGGCTCGTGGGAGTGTCCCTTGTTTTGGAAGCCTTGGGAGGATACTCCCTAGCTACCATGCACCTCACCATGATCCGTGGTCCCCACCATGAGGCATGGAGGTGGTTGTTAGAGGTGAGGCAGCTTTTAAAGCCTCTTCCTAAGGTCTATGGGCAGCACCATAACTCGTGGTGTCCTTCACGACTCGTGTGGAATTTCTTGGAGGATGTCAAAGTCAAAATCTCTTGCTCATGCCTTAACACTTAGCCCCTAACTGAGACTACTAAATTTCGCGGTGTTACACAAAGAGAAGCTTGTTTCATCCACAAATCTAATGATGTGCGATGCTAGTTGATTTCCTGTAGGAGGAACATAGGCAACACAAAATAAGTTCTTTCATCCTATTTACTATGCCAGCTAAACGTTGAATTATGCTCAAAAGAATTAGACCATCAAAGAACAAGAGTTGTTGGCCGTAGTATATGTGTTTGATAAGTTTCGAGCATATTTATTGGGTACTAAAGTGGTGGTTCACACATACCACACGTTATAAAGGTATCTAATGGCAAAGAAAGAGGCTAAACTGAGGTTGATCTACTGGGTGTTACTCTTTCAAAAAATTTATTTCGAGGTGAAGGATAGAAAAAGGAACTGAACCAAGTGGCTGACCAACTTTCAGAGTTGGAGGTAAATGGTTGAGGAGAAGGAAATTGATGATGCTTTTCCAGGTGAATTGGTAATGGTAATCGTTGCACCCTCTCCCTCATGTCATGTAGACTTTTCTAATTTTATTGTGTGTGGGCTAATACATCATGATTTGAGTAGTCATAAAAAGAGTAAATTCATATTGGATGTAAAGAAATACGCAGGTGATGAATTGTTCCTTTCTAGAGAATGTGCTGATAATATTATTCGGCAGTGTATGCCGGAAGAAGAAGTGAATAAAATCCTTGAAGCATTTCATGCTTCACCTACAAGTGGTCATCATAGGGGTATTGTAACAGCTACTAAGGTGTCACAATGTTGTGATTATTGGCAAAAATTGTTCATGGATGCCATGCATTTTGGAAGTGTTATGTCCAATTCCAATTAGAAGGAAACATATCTTGAAGATATGAATTGCCTCTTTCAAAAATCCTTGAAGTTCAATTATTTGATGTTTCGAGGATTGATATCATGGGTCCTTTCCCTAGCTCTTTTGGAAACAAGTATATCTTTTGTTGCAATTGATTATGTCTCAAAATGGGTGGAAGCAATACCTTTACTAAACAATAATGTGTGGAGTGCACAAAACTTCTTGAAGAAAAACATGTTCATAAGGTTTGGCACTCCAAGGGCCATAATAACCGATGGAGCGTCACACTTTTGCAATAATCAGTTTGGATCCCCCCTCTAAAAATATGGAGTCAAGCACAAAATAGAAATTCCTTAACCATCCACAGTCGAGTGGACAAGTTGAAGTGTCCAATCGAGAAATAAAAGGAATTTTGGCTAAAAATCTGAATGTTCACCATAAAGATTGGTCGAGCAAGCTTGTTGATGCCCTTTGGGACTACCACAAAGTGTTGATGTTTCCCATTATAAAGTCTCGTTATAAGTTAGTATTACGTAAAGCTTTTCATCTTAGTATGGAGTTGGAACACAAAACCTTATGGGCATTGAAGAAGATAAACTTGAATTGGGATGTTGCTGCCAGAGGGCGTTCACATCAAATTCATGTGTTTGAAGAATATCGTTTACAAGCCTATGAAAGATCCACTCTATACAAGGAAAAGTTTAAGATGTGGCATGATTCGAAGATACTCCCCCGTGAGATTGGAGTAGGAGTTTTTGTACTGTTGTTCAATTCAAGGTTGAAATTATTCCCGTGGAAACTCATGTCCTAGTGGATTGGTTCACACACTTTCAGCCATCCGTATTGAAATAGAGCTATTTATATTGAAGATGAAAAGGGGTAAGGTAAAAAGCTATTGGGCAATGACTGAAAGCACCCTTTGGAGAAAGTCAGGATGTGCGGGTTATTGAAATTGTGTATTTGGATGATGATTGAAGAACAAGTCCAGGTAGGGCATCAACATTAAATTAGCCGCTTTTTGGTAGGAAACCCAAGAGTTATTTGGTTCCAATAATGTGGGGGGTCGCATGTTCATGCATTGGTGTGATGGTGTTGAATGCACCAACTCGACAATCCACCGAACATAGTAGGCAAAGATCCAATGAGTCTGCCTTTTTGGCACCATGACTTAGGGTACTTACTACCTACTTCGGTGATGCTCATACTTCTTCGGTGATGCATTGATAAATTTGGGTGAACTCACTGCAGTGCGCCTAACTAACACGATAAACAGATAGGACACTAGTAACTTTGGCGATACTCATGCATGGAAGGCGATTCTCCCATGTGCTTTGGGTGATCTTCACGCAGCACGCCGAAGAGTAGGAATTATCTTCCCCAATCAAAGTCACCATAGGCAATTTGGGTATATTCGGTGATTCGATGATTCCACTGGGTGACCAACACATGTATTCAGTCAGACAATACTTTTACCCTTTCTCTATTCCTACCAATGTTGTGCATTAAGGACACTGTTCATTTATTTTTTTGGGGGTGAAGGCCTTCGTGCCAATAATCCACTTCTTGCCAGTATTTAACTTTTGTAGTTAATATTTTGTTTATATTAGTACTTCTCCTTTGGAAAAGTGTGTCTCTTTATTTCAATTTTCGTTCTCTCTTGATGAATGAAACCACCCATGAATCAAAATCATGAAATCCTTGATACTTTCATTGATAAGAATTTGTGTACCGGCTTTGTTCAATATCAATATCCTAAATAGTACTCATCATGAGAATGATGCATATTATTGGTGTTGTGAGAGTGAAATTGATATGGTTAAACCTTGTGAATGAACTCTTTGAATCTTGTGTTGACTAGCTGGGTTTGGATGAGATCCTTGCATTGCACATCACACGTACGCTTTTGATTTTTTCAAGATAGGATAGATTAATGTATTTCAAAGTGCCAATTGTTATGAGGTTTAATTCAAAACATACATGTGGAGTCCAAGAATTTTCATTGTTAGTCCAAATGGTTGTCTTAGTGAATATCTGATATGATCTTGGGCCAACATTCAATAAGGGAGAAATTATTTCTATAAAGCCTATGGTGACTACCTTATAAGCGTGTGAATCCATGTTTGCGCCATTTGAGACTAACCTATTTTTTTATAACCAAAAAAGACCTCTTGAGACAAAACGACCCCTACCTTCTCACCAAAAATCCTTTTTGAAGTATTGTGATGTTCGAATAGCCAACTTAACACAAAAGTCTTAGTTGGGGGTGTGAATAAGAAGGATGAAGAAGAGCCAATTGAAGGGAAAAAGAGGATGAATGGAAAGTGAAACTAGAAAATACAGAAAAAAGAGAAAATCTATGTATAAAAGGGAGTTCTAAATAAACTGAGTGGAAAGTCAAGGTTTGAGATCTCAAAAGAGAAAGAAGGAAAAGAATTTGAGAAGAGATGATGAGGATTGCAACAATGCTTTCATAAGGTGAAAGTCACTAATCCAAATTGACAATGCCTAAACTTGTAGTCCCATTACAAGCCTTAAAGACCCTTGAGATCTTACATGAACCAAGTTATTTGATGATTGGAAGATATGAGCAAACCTATGGGACAAAGCTTGCATGTATTTCTCTTTTGAGGGAGTGAGAGTTGCAGTTATTCCTATTACCTTTTTTGATTTGCTTTACGAGAGAATGGAATCATTCATGATGTGAGGGCACTTTATTGCATTTGTTGAAACATGTTTCTACATTAGGCCAAAAGCAAAAGTAAGCTTGAGCTTATGTTAAGACTAGTTAGTCGTCATTTTAAGCCTTTTTATCTTGATTTAGGGTAACGTGCAATTGAGAGTAGTTTTGCCATGTCGCTTGCTTGTAAACACTGATTGACTACTGTTGTAGATACCCTTATTCAGCTTATTGTATTCTTAATTTACTTGAGGAAAAGCAAAAGATTAAGTTGGGGGTGTTTATGAGTATTATATTTGTACTCATTTAAAGTATATTTAGCTTAATAATTGGTGTCCTCAGCACCTAAGTTTGCCCTTTACTAATAAATGTTGATGATTTGCAGTTATGACGGAAATTTTCAATACATAGAATAAAGCTTGAAAGAATCCAAAAAGGAGTGAAAAATAAAGATTATTGATCGCCTAGCATGAAGGGTGAAACGATGATGTTATCTCATGGCACACATAAATGATAGACCATTGAGTCAACCTTCAAGATCAATAGGAAAAGATAGACGTGAAAGGTGATCCGCCGAATGAAATTATGAAAGGTGAGAGGTGATGAGTCGGGAATTTCAACTCATTTGGGGCTTAATGATCAAGGAATTAGTGTTCTCAATGCCAATTTTAAGCTCATTATTTATGTTAAAGCGTTAATATGCAGCAATGAAGGCAAAATAACAAGGCGAGGACATTACAAGGTAAATAAGAGTGAAAAAAGCTAAAAAAATTGAAGAAAAGTAAAGTTGGTACTCTCCAAAGCCACTCGGGGACTCACCAAGTAGACCTTCAGCTCGCCCAATGTTCCAGCATGCCATCCATCGACAAGACAAACTTGGCAAGCAAAAGATTTGTTCGGCGACGGGCCGAACAGATCGGCGACGTGCCGAACAGATCGGCGAGGCTAATTTCAATTGCCAAAAGTTATCGACCAATTTTGCTGAGAAAGGCATGTCACAAAAGTTAGAAGATGAGCACTCGGTGCATCGTCGACTGGGTCGATGAAACCCGACTTCACCAAGTGGACTCCGTGTCAAAATTCAGGGAAGGTATAAATGTAATTTTTAAAAGAATAAAAGCCGCTCCCACATTGCTCACTTCTGGGTTTTTGAGTTTTTACATTCTAGAACATTGTTTTTGCATTATTGTGCAATTTTTAGATTTAATTTGAACATTTGGAGACTTGTGGATCGTTGCCCATTCTAATGGGAAACTTCCTTGGTAACGATTTCTCATTCTTTACTATGTTTGGCTAAAACCCCCATTCTTGGGGGTGTGATTATGTAGTTAAATGCATTAATAACTGAATGGGTTTTGTTGATTACTAATTTTATTCTTACTTTGAAGTGGGTTCAAATAATCGTTTGTATTTTAATTGAGGAATTGTAGTTGCAAATGCAATTGTAAGTTAGTATTAAATACTTTCTTAAGAAAGAAGTGTTAGAGTTAAATTGTTAGTTGATTATTGTATTGATTTTGTGGTTACGAATCTAACTTAAGAAAGTGGGTTTGAATACAATCTTACAAATCTAGATTGAAAAAGTGGATCGATTATGGTAATGGGTTGTTTTGTTGTGTTGTGCGTATTAAGGTTGGAAAGAACTCACTCGCAGTAGTTGATTGAGAAATGTTTATTGCACCCAAAACCTAGCCTACTCACTGAGATTCAACGACTTTGAGTAATTAGTAATCACCCAGTAAACCAAATTGACATTTAACTTTATCACACTCCCAAGACACCTTCTCTACTTTCTTACTGCAGGTGTAAGTAGTCGTAAATTGCTTACTCAAATCCCCCCATTTGATAATGATTCTCAATACCTTGTGATTTAATTTATTGTTGCGAAATTTTCTACATATAGAGACAATTAGAACACCATTTTACTTCTTAATCGAATTATTGATTGTATCACTCCATGTGGGATCGAACCCAACTCTAAGTTGGGTTTATACTTGTTAGCGACTACCTACACCTAGAATTGAATGAAGTGTAGTTGAGTGTTATAAGAAATGGCGCCGCTGCCGAGAAGTGGTATTTATAATTCTTTTATTGATGTTTAGTCGTGAAAATAGCCTTTCAATCAACACAACAACATTATCATAGTCCTAGACAATTCATGCATAGTCATGTGTAAGGGTAAGGGGAGAATGACCTTTCAACAAATACCACAATTACACAATAGCCATAGGATCTTCACTTTCTAAGTGAATCGTGATTTCATACACAATTCTTGTCAACATGTACAAACCTTCATAATTTTTCCTTCAAGGGCTATGAATCAACTCAACCCAAACATCTAGAATTAGCATATTAGATAAGGGGAATATCAAGATTCAATAATACAATCAACATCTTAGTCATATCTTAGTCATATTCATTCATGGTGTGTGTGTGTGTGATTGTCCTCTGAATGCCACAACAACAACATTATCATCATAGACACTTCACTCACAAAGTATTCATAAACATGCACATAATATCATAATCATACACACTCTTCATATCTTGCATTCAAGGATCATAGATCATGTTAAGTCAACACATCTAGCATTCACTATATTAGACATGGATAAAATCATGACTCAAGTAAAACATTCGTTTCATGCATAAACTCATGTGATCATATTATAGGTCATGTGGGTGAAGTATTTTCACAATAATTCCATATACAACTCAACATACATAATAGAATCCTTTCTTAAAGCGTTGATAGTTTTAGCTTGTTCACTTTAGATTTTACCCTTAAAGCCCTAGGAGTCATCTTCTTATTACAAGCCTTACTCTTAAGCAATTCCTCACATGTTCATCATGTATACCTAGTTCTCAAGGTAACCTAACCACATGCATCATTCTTAATCAATTATAGTCATATATGAGACATATAACTCAATCTCAATACTACACAGCCATGATCCCTCATATAAGCCCTAATCAAATCAATTCATGTCTTGAAGCTTTACCCTTAAGTAATTCATATCTAGGTCATCTATTCTAAGGTAATTCATAAGGAAGTTCATCATTCTTGGAAGGTCACATCTAAACCCTCAATTTGCCTCTTTCATGACATAACCCTAGACCATATCAATTTCATCATAGGATCTTAGGTTAATCAATGATACATGTTTGAGTACTCTAGAATCATCTAATTACACCAAGAACAACCATTAATCACATAATTGGGTCACATCATGAAGTCAATTTAGTAAAGTGGGGGAAATCATGGGTCCAAGGGGAGTTTTCATCATAAAATAACAATACTCCATCGATAAAATCTTAATTACACATAATCAACCATAATAAACCACAATTATACTATTGAAAACGTTTTGGAGAAAGACCCATGACATAGATTGAAACCCTAGGTTTTCAGGGGATTTGGGAAACTTGAAATCATCTTTTGAAAGGGTTGCTTGCATGAAACTTAATCAAGGATGAATACTACCATACCTCTATGGTATAAACTCCACAAAAATTGAGTGAGAAAGGTGAAATCTTGAGCTTCAAAGCTTGACTCCTACTTCTCCAATGGTGGTTTCTGAAGAGAGAATATTTGGAGAGGAAGGGTGGTTATGATTTGGGGTCTTGAGATATAATGAGTTAATGGAGTGTTTAATGACTTAAAATACTTTATATATATGTATAAATACTATATTAAACAACCCCTACTTAAAACTAATTAAAACTGATTTAACTAAAAGAACCAACATGTTGGCCGAGTCTAGAAAAAAATGCAGACCATAACTCACGCCCACCACTCACGGATCGCGAGTGGACCTATGGGTCGTGCTTCTGATCCATAGGTCAGGGTGTTCAGCTCCTAAAGTGAGCTCTTGACCCACGACCTAGCCCTACGAGGCGTGGATGGACCTACTGATGAGTCCACAAATTGGACTCATTTAGGGCTATATTTTAATAGAAATTGTGTCCTCAAATGCTTATTTTATCTCAATATATGATGAAAACACTTAGGTTTCAGGTATTTGAAGTTCGAAGGAAAGCATGGACACTACGTCGCAAAAAGGAACAAAAAGGGTGGAAAAGAACTAAGAAATGAAGGCATGAGGATCGCCGAGTCCACTTGGTGAGTCGCCAAAGGGTTTTACTTCGCCTTTGTTCAAGTGTGATGAGCCCTGAAAAAAAGGATCAAGTTGGCGAAAAAGGAAGCAGTCGGCGCATCACCGAACAGTTTTGTGAGGCAGTATCATGTCGCACAATGATCCAGAGCACGACGATGTGCAAGACGACGATGAACTACACCCAAGGGCGGATCGCCGAGTTAATCGGTGATTCCGACTAATGTCGCCGAATGATCCACTGCAGCACATATTTTTCAAAACTATAAATACTCGTTGAGAGATTAAATTTTAGTATCAGTTTTGAAGTGTGGAACAAATTAATATAATTTTTAGTACCTTTTATTTTCTGCTCTGAGTTTGAGAGGGTTTTGAAAACTTGAAGAAGAAGAGGGTTTCATCTCCAAGGATTTGGACTTGGATCTCTTGGATTCTTCATTTTTGGCCTGTAACAAGAATTAAATCTTCATACCCATTTGAATGCAAGCTCATTTAGGTATAAATTTCTATCTCCTGATGTGTGGCTAAAAACCCCAATTCTTGGAGTGTGATTTAGCGAATATGGGTTAATATTGTTGTTGGGCATTTCTTGCTGATAGATTAGATGTAGTTTAATGGTGATTTCGTCTTGTAGTTGTGGATGAATTTAACAAATTTGTAGTTGCAAATAGAAGTTTATTTATGTGTTTTCGGCTTGCTCGTGAGAGAAGTCGCAAAACCAAGACTACTAGATTGATGGCCTAAGGAGTGGGTCGACATGAGGTTCAACTCGAGAGAGTGAACTCTAGTCCCATATCCTAACACTTAGCTCGAGAGAGTGAGTGGGGTAAGGCGTAGGCTGATCTTCATGCGGCAAGTGGTTGTCCGAGAGGAATGCAGTTGAAACGGGGTAAGTTGCTCGAGAGAGAATTTATTCCCACGTAAAGCTTAGCCTAGTCACTATTACTCTATAAATTTTCTATCGAAAGCATGTAACCAACAATTTAGATTAACCCGTATTCCGGTCAGATCCCAAGAATCCCCTCTCATTATTTAGAAATCTTTGTTTGTTTTGCTATTTTTTCCTACTAGTGACAAAACCCCCATTGTTAATTGACGCTTTGTGTTCCTCTTTAATTTACAATGCTTTGAATCGTTAATTTCTTTAGCTACGACTAGTTAGAACAAATTTTATTTTTCTATTAATTCTCAAAACCACTCCCTTGGGACAAGACCCCAACCCTTGGTTGGGTTACTATACTATTGCACAATGATAGACACTCGTGCTGGAAGTTGTGTCGTTGATTATGCAAAACATCACCTACGCCCAGTTGGTCTGTAACGACCTGAGAGCACCCTCTAGTCGTTACCGGCGTATTCGACCTCTCGGAGGTCTTATACAAGCCCTTAGCATTCGTCATAGCATTTATCATAGAAAAATAGCGGAAAATTTAAAACTTTTCCATAATATAACACAAGATTTAAAAAGTCACCTCATTTAAACCTTGAATACAAAATCGTAATACTACGTCTCAAGGTAGGCATCTTAAAACACGACTACAACACAAGAGGGACACAACCTTGACAGCATAAAAGAAACTACTATCTAGTACACTGAACTTAAGAAAACTCTTTAACATAAAGGTCCTTGAATCTTTAAGGACACACCCGAACTTGGGAATAGTAAGCCAATATCATCACTTCTAGGAAAGGTCCTTTAGCCACCACCACCAACACTTGGTGTAAAAAGATGAAGAAGAATGGTGTTAGTACAAGAATGCACTAAGTATGATAACCATGCAAAAACATGCTTTTAAAAGGACATTTAGTTGGAAACCATGCATCATTCCTTTTTGGAGAAACTTCATGAACCTGTAACAGAATAGGCACAATATAATCCACATACTTAATCATACACATGGAAACCATTCATAATAGCACAAAAAGCCACTTATAATATTTTAGGCACATTCAATGCATACCATACATTACCTTCCTCTTTATCTTAACTCCTTTCATCAAGCAACCCTTAGGGAATATTTGGTGAAATATATCACATTAAGGTTACCAAAGGTGAACTTACATATATCCTTCATCAATCCAACCACATATATTCATAGAGTCATAAGCACACCATAAGACATAGTCTTCACATAGGAACCATCACCTAAGGCAACCCCTAAGTCACACTAGTACAATGTGCAAGCAGCATCCCATAATACTACCCACACCAAGTGTTCTTAGGAAGCCACCATAGACTAGGCACATCATATTCAACTAGTCATAACATCTTCATTTAACATTAGATGTAAGACCATCATACTTCATAACATCATATAAGGACTCATTCATTTACTACATCATTAATCATAACCCATTTAGTTCATATCATAGGTAAACCACCCTCACAACCCCT
>JAJOOO010019706.1:0-56071 GCA_029582685.1 Solanum piurae | reverse complement strand
GGCAGGGGAATATTTGTATTGTATAATTATAAGTGTATAGGATGAATATATATGTATTTGCATGTGTATATATAATTTTTTCTCGCTTTATACAAACAAAAACACAATTTATACAATTCTATGTATAAAGCGAGAGAAGCGAGCACAGAGAGAGCGAGCGAGAGAGGGAGAGTGGCGAGCGAGAGTTTGAGGGAGAGAGGCGACTGGCAAACAGTTTGCTACAGGACACAATTAAATCAAAGTGTGGTTATACCATTTAATTTGAATTAATAGTTTGCCATTATGTACAATTTTCCCAAAATAATATAGTGTGAAAAACTATTGTTGGACGGAGGGAATAACTTTTACGCGCTCATAATTAGTATTGATTGGTAACTTGAGAAAGAATAGTAAATACTTACCCCTTATAACATGTTAAATTTACTACTACTCTTTCGATTCACTTTTACTTGTCATTTTTAACATGTCAACTGTCAAGAATATAAAAAATATTATTTTACTCTCAATATTAATTTATTTATTCGACAAAACATTTCTCAAAACCTAAGATTATTTATTGAAGATCCATTGAATATTTAATCATATTAATAAACTTGAGAAATTATAACTGTAAATCGGAAATTTATACTAATTCATAAATTTAAAATCTAGAATCGGTGTTTTGTTTTTTATTTGAATTAGTGCATACATCTTATACTTCAATGCAGTACTATAAGAATATTTGATGGAAATGCATGGTCTATGACACTCCACCATATATAAATACTCAACATATTGGCTGCAGAAAACAAGCTAAGTAGATCCATCATCCATGCATGGTATATCTAGTTGAAATATATCTACAAACATCTAAATTAAAAGAGTAACTTTCTTACAATTTACGTTGTACTCTATACAATGAAAATATCAACAAGAATGTGCAACCAAACGTGTCCATTGTTACACATTGGGCAACCACCGCAAATGGATCATAAGGTTGTGGTGGTGATGGGAGCCACGGGCGCCGGAAAATCAAGACTCTCAATCGACCTAGCCACTCAGTTCAAGGGAGAAATAATCAACTCCGACAAAATGCAAGTATACAAAGGACTTGACATTGCAACAAACAAAATTACTGAAAAAGAAGGTTGTTCGATACCTCACCATCTTATGGGTGTTATTGATCCTTATAAGGAGTTCACAGCCAAGAGCTTCTGTAATATGGCTTCATTTGCTATCAACTCCATAAGTGGCCGTGAAAAGCTCCCGATCATCGTCGGAGGGTCCAATTCGCTCATCGAGGCACTCGTTTATGATAAAACCTACAAGTTATGTACAAGGTACTGTTGAATTGTGTGATATATATTAATTCCCATTCAAAATATTTAGAGTGCATATGGCATTTGTACTACGAATGGACTTTTGAGGCCACACTTTAAATTATGTCCCCCATTAGTCTAGTGGCCTTAATTTGTCTGGAAAAAAACAATAATCTACCAACGATAATTTAAAATATGTTTTAAAAGGGACAAATTTAAAGGTATTCACACAAATAGCCAGGGGAATTCACTGTTTAATTTAAATCTTCAAATTTTCGAGAGTGACCTAAATGGGGCCAATATTCTCTTTTATTAGTATCACGGTCTTTTAACACAACCCGTTGCGCATGAAGTACGGAATCATATTTATTATAACAATGTCTCGAAGATATTTATTTAATTATATTTTCAACAGATACGACTTTTGTTTCCTCTGGGTCGATGTGTCCATGCACATACTAAATTCTTTGTTGTCCGAACGAGTGGACAAAATGGTGGATAAAGGAATGGTGAACGAGGTACGGACTATGTTCAATCCTACAAATTCAGATTACTCCAAAGGTATTAGAAAAACCATTGGTGTTCCAGAATTTGATCGTTATTTTCGAGCAGAATTATCAAAGTCTGTCGACGAGGAGACACGCGTTGAGCTACTTGAAGAAGCCATTAACGAAGTTAAGATCAACAACTGTAAATTAGCAAGCCAACAGTTGGAGAAAATAAATCGTTTGATAAATGTCAAGGGATGGAATGTACATCGACTGGATGCAACACAAGTTATGTTGAAAAAACGAGGCAAACGGGAGGACGAGGAAATATGGAAGAATATGGTAATGGGACAAAGCAAGAAAATTGTGACTAAATTCTTGTGTCAAAATAATAATAAGAGCTCAATAGGTTATTGTAGTACTGATGGGACAGATATATATTGAGAGAGAATTATTGTCTGTGGCACCGCCATCCTATAAGCTTTGATTTAACAAAAAAAAGTATTGCGCAATAACGACTAATAAGTTGATGCTTAATTGAAACAAGACTTATTTGATTGTTTAAATAAAATATTATGACAAATTTAATATGGTTATACTATATATTGACATGTGAACATAACTTAAAACCCTTAAACCATATTGTTATGCTAGTCAAATCACAAATGTGATTGAATTTTACGAGCAAAGAGAAATTCAATTTTAAGCATTTTCTTTTTTAACAAGGTTTGTTTACTAATTAATTACGCCGAAGCTATCGTCAGATAATTAAAGAAGCGTTGTTAACATAAAAAGAAAGAGTCGTCCTCACCCTCTTTTGTCTTCTTTAATTACTCAGATAAAAATAATAGTAATATACGTAACATATAAAGATTATGCATGCAACTTTAGTTTTCATTACGAGTATATAAGACTAACATTGGACGAATGCTGAATATGTATATCATCGCTATTAGTTAACAACATTATAATATCAAGCAAAAATGAAGATGATCCAAGGAAAAGTTTCAACTTTGGTACTCCTAATTACTATAATTTATGTAGGAGGATCAAATAGCCAATTTGCAACTTGGCCCGGCCCTGCTGTCCCTCGTCCACTTTGTCTCTCTCAATTTTCACTTGTGAACAATGCATGTCAATATTTGCCACTTACTCCTTTGCCTCCACCAGGACCTGCACCTCGCCCAGTACCCACGTTCTCTCCAGCACCCGGTCCTGCACCTGGCCTAGTACCCACGTTCTCTCCAGCACCTGGCCCTGCACCCGCACCTGGCCTAGTACCCACGTTCTCTCCAGCACCCGCGCCTGGTGCGAGTCTTGGGTATACACAAACTCCAGCAGAAGAGGAATGCTGTAGGTGGATGAAAGCTGTCGATGGCGAATGTGTCTGTTCTCTATTGGCCCATTTGCCTACTTTCCTTGCTAGGCCAATCCATCAGTATACTACTTTGGCTCATGCAACTTGCAGTGTAACTTTCACCTGTGGTTCCTCCACTAGGTACCAAGAAAATGATCATCAGAAGTCACCACACTCTCCATAACTACCGATCGATTATCTTTAATTAAAACGCCATACATGTGGCATGGAGTTTGCCGGACTCCTATATATTAATTACCTACTTTATTTACAATAAGTAAAGATTTTTAGGAGGGGATATGGCCCTTTACTTGATTAACCTCCTAAAAATTTATATGTACGTTAGTATGTATGACTCATGATCGTATTACGGTTGGCGGTTATATAAGTATTGTATGTCATCATTTGAATATATATTTTAAGTTACTCTGTTACTTCAAGCAACAATGTGCCCAAGAATCAACAATTTACACCATGAACAGAGACCATATATTGTATGCATTCAATTGAGGAGATACCCCAATTTCCCCCCAAATATTACTTGGGAAATCCCCCAGATACAATACAAATTTTATTTCTATACATGATAAGAATTAGGAACTACATCAATAAGTGAAACCACATAAATAGGATCCTGCATTCAATAGCTCAATAATATATACATTATCTACCACAAGCAAGAATCAGTAGGACTCAAAATTACTAAATCAGCTTTTCCTGTTTTGATCTATTGCCACACACAATAAGTTGTAACTATCTACATGTATAACACGGTAGAGCAGTTCAAAAAGGACACCTAATAAAATCTAATCTCCACCCCCCTCCATCACGGATTAAAAGACATACTAAACTTCATCAATAACTCATTAATATATTATCTACCACAAGCAAGAATCAACAGGATTTCAGAATTAGCTTTTCCTGTTTTGTTTTTTCGTTTTCGCCACACAATAAGTTGTACTATCTAAATGTATAACACGGTCGAGCAGCCCAAAAAGGATGCACAATAACATCTAAGCTCTAACCCCTTTCCACCACAAATCTTGGGACAAACATATATTCTCCAAGTGTCCTGATTTTGCTTCTAGTCTCATGTTTTTTCACATATATTATGTTCTAGTGGATTTCTGCGCTCTATATGCGTTTATGTTTTCAACATCCAATAGGGAAGATTGTGAGCCGCTTCTGTCACCCATAACGACCACTAAGAGCATAAGCGCAATTCAAACAATAACTAAGTCCATGTCATTAGGTGAAAATGCCTTGATTATCAATATTTATCATACATGTCATCTTACCTTTTGGAAAATGGGATATTCTGCCTTGAATCTAATGCAAGCAAATTGTTGTGCTTCCTCACTTGTCCCTGTCTCTTGCTTCAAGAATTGGTTGAAGGGGAAGGCCAAGACCTCAAAGCCTGAATTTCAATTAAAATATATACATTGTCGTATGTACAGAATCACAAACATAGTTAAGGGCGTACAAACTTGAGAGGAAAATTATGAGCATACGAATATGTCATCATGTATAGTCAGTAACTAATTGTAACACTATGAGGAACAAATTTTGAGAGAAAACGAAAGGATCACCTTCCTCCTTGTATTTGTCGTAGAGTTCAGTCAATTGGGTATAGTTTGAGTTTGTGAATGAACTGTTTCAACACACACGCACACCATCACCATATGTCTAAGGAGGTAATATATCATATCAATAATACCCCCACCACACACACACACATTGTAATAGACCAACTCAATAATTTGGATATTAAAGGAAGTGTATAGAAGTGCAATTCCTAAAAAATGGACAGAATTCACAATAAACCAAAAGTGTTTGTGATGGAGGGGTCAATAAGTAACCGATACAGATAATAAAGCTTAAAGTTTGGAAATTACTTGCATATAAAAATAATGGAAAAAGGACAAGTGTAAACCATTTCATTGTAGATGCTGAGGTCTACATCGTTTCCTTTGCTATCCTGCAAATTGGAAACAAAGATATGAGAATGCTAATACACGTTGAAAAGAGAGGAAAATGATTCTGTAAAAACATAACCTTGACGGTGGATTGATTTTTGTGGGACTGATGGAGAAGAGAAGCACCCATTTTGATATGTGTCTGTGTCACAACAACCGAAAGATGAAGGAGGACTGGACTCCATCATCAGATAATTGTGGATCGAAATTCGCTTTTAATTCATATTAATTTCTACGAATAAATCGAGTTTTATACCATATGAAAAGATTAAATAAAAGCTCATCGTTTGAAATTAAAAATACTTATCTAACATATGTTGGATAGATTGAAATTTGCAAATAAACAAAAAAGAATTGTCTACAACAATTACTTTAACTTTTATATATAGTAGCGAACAATAATGAATTATCGTAAATTGCTACCATTAGTTATTCTTGTTATTGCACATATTATGGTATCAATGGAACACGGAGATAAAAAGGATTTAGTAAAGAATAAAGTTCCATGTCTAACTTCGGTAACAAAAGTTGTGGGAATATAACCATACTCAAACATGAAGGAACGTCATAAGAAGAAGCTCATGAGATAAAAGCAATATAGTAGGGTAAAATTGAAAGAACATACTAAAATTAGTTTAAAAATTAAATAATTAAGTTAATTTAAAAAATAAAAAATATTTTAAAAATTTAATTAATTTGAAATGAATGGAGTAACCTTTAAGGCAAGACAATATTATACCTATAAATACGTCTTAAATCAATAATTCTATACTATAGTAACTATAATATAAATTCACAAAAAGTGAAATCAACAACTTCCATCTGGCACATGAAAAATATCTTTCTAATGATATATTAATAACTACAAATATCAAAAGTAACGTTTTTTTTTCCAAAGTAGTCAATCATGCTATATCGATTTGTCTCTTTCTTCCCTACAAAATTACAAACTTATGAGAGTATGAGTGTAAACAAGTCAAAATGATATACGTGTTAGTTGTTGTTTCAAGAAACACTTGTAAGCACATCACTTGTAGAAAGAGTCACAACATATATTAAACTCCAAAATATTTATAGCCCAGCCACGTATTACATAAGATATTTTCGAGCCACTAAAAAAAAATGGAGTATGTATTTAATAAAGGACACGTGTCCATGGATCCTTGCTTGCTTGCTTCCTTGCGATTACATCCGAAGAAATATCATATCCGTATGGTCTCTATCATCCAATCAAAGAGAAGCACGTAGCCAAGTATTTTGCAATGATGGGCAGGTATTTATCTACTCTTAGCCGTTTATTTAAGTTCCCAAAAAACTACTTGACCACATTCTCGTCGGAAAAGTAAGTATGAGTGACAATCGGAGTCAAAGACGGCGGGCTAATCTAGTCGGAGAGTCGTCGGAATCGGAAGATTCTGGGATTTACAATGAGAGGATTCTTATCTTGGTGTTTGCGTCAATGAACTGGGATATTCGTACACTATGTCAAACGGCGTCGGTCAATAGGAAACTCCGTGCAGTTGCGAGAAGGATTCTATGGAGAGAGCTATGCGTGTATCGAGCTCCGCAAATGATAACGGCGTTAACTGACGGCTCTCCGAGCGGTAGAATTGGCGGCGGATGGCAGGCGATGGCAAAATTGATGTTTTTCTGCAATGGATGTCAATCGACCCGGCATTTCCAAGTGCGCGAATCGGCATCGGATCACTTCGTGAAAACGTCTCGGTTTTCGAAGACATCCGGTCGGAGTTTTTTGGTGAAGAAATGTAGAAGTGATTTGCTGTACGTGAGTGATCCGTGTGAGCATCCAACTGGGAGCGATGATTTGGGGCTTTTCAGAGGGGTATTTTGGGGATTTATGAAATCTAGGACAAGGGCGAGTTTGATCAGAAGACGAGTGGAGCTTGAAGAAGGAGCCAAGTGTCCATTCTGTCGAGCTCGGGTTTGGAGTATGACGGCGGCTCGGCTCATACCCAGAAGTGCGGCGCGGCGGCTTGGTTCGATGGAGACTGGATTGGAGTACTTTGTATGTGTTAATGGGCACTTATATGGTGCTTGTTGGCTGGTTCCTTTATCGTCTGATGAAGGTGAAGAAAAAGATGGTGATGATGAAGATGAAGATGAAGATAGCAGCGAAGAAGCTGACCAGAGATTTGACGGCGGCGGCTATTTTCATCGTGGGAATCAGATAGTAATAAATGGGTGTCTGAATTACGGGCTTACTTCTTGATATGACCAAAATGGAATCAAAAGGGACGATGTTCATCATCCCCAAAGTTTCCAAGCAGGAAGAGGGATCATTTTTGTAGTTCAGCCTTGTTGTTAACTTGAGAATATGAACTGAATCAAAATTTTCTGTTTATTTGATGATTTGATTTCAATTAATAATAGTATATGATTTGTTTAAGTTTCTATTCTTAAGAAAATCTTTTCTGTTACTATTAGATTTCCAGTGGAAAGATTTGTCACTTGATTCAATAGTAGCCAATCAATTGTGCAATATACAATCTATTTCCAGAAAGAGTAAACATGGTAAGCGATAAAAGAAGTTCAAAAATAAAAGTGGCAATCCGGTGCACAGGTTCGAGAACTTCAAGAGAGATGTGTAATGTAGATTAGCTATCTTAATGCAAATATTAGTTACTCAATTTTACTTTGTTGGATAAGAGTTGAAAAGAACAAATTTGGAAGACTCACAGTTGAGGTTATATATAATACATACATCAGATGTCAAAACAGAAAAAGGTAGCTAAAACTGAAAACAAATAAAATTGGTTAGTGTTCACAAATAACTGCATTCCATGTAACAAAGCTAGCAAACAAATTTGGTTGCCCGCACGATAAACAGTCAACATTTTTCTTCACTAATCTCAACCTACTTTATTGGTAACGACGTCACATTTCCGGATGCTTAATATTGGTTTATATAAATAAATTAAATTGATAAGATATTATAATGTACTATTGTATAAACATATAGTAGTAATATATATACTAGGTAGTGTATTGTGGTATGTAACTTTTGATTACACGCATATATATACATGGTCTCGTTCCTCCAAAAGCCAGCCGGCCGTCCCCGTTATTGTTGCCGCCCTCCCAGCCAGGTCCCGCTACCATCCAGCTAAGAATGTCCTCTCTTTCTAAGCAAACCAAATCTTACTAATTTCTTCTAACCTCTTATGATCAAAACAAAGGACCAATCTTCTTATAGTCGATCGCCTTCCCCTCTGGCTGTGCCAATTTTTCTGGTTAGTTTCTTACTTCAATATTCTTCTTCTGAAGCTGATATTTCGAGTCACCCTTGTCTTCATCTTAGTTTCCAAGACTAATTATAGGTTATAGTTCAGGGATCATGTAAATTAAGCATAGTTTAAATATGAAACTAATACTACTGACCTTTCACGTTGATGGTGAGGGTTCGGTAATCCCCTCCCCCATAAGTATCGCCAATTTTGTTGAAACTTGATAATTTAGAGATGTTTTGATCCATTAACATTTCGGGAATAGGAAAGAGCCCTCTTTGTTCATATGCATAATGTCAATGAACTTTATGCTTATCCATTATTACCAGCTCTAATAATATAATGTTGACCCCTTAATGTTATTATCACATTATTTCTTAATAGCTAGTAGGAACGGAGATTGATTTGTCTTCGGAATGAGAAATTATGGCGGTATCGAGTTTATATGCATAATATCGGTTACCTGTCAATTCCTTCAGAAATATTCTCATAAATAAAGTTGCACCCCAAATAACAGGTGACATGGCTAGTGTTCAAGATATTTCTGTTTCAGCTGTGATCAACCTTATATCTGCACTTGTTTTCCTTTGGGCCTTTGCAATTGCACGGCTTCAGCCAATCAATGACAGAGTATACTTCCCTAAATGGTATTTGAAGGGTATACGAGCAAGTCCTAGAAGTTCTGGATCATTTGTGAATAAATTTGTCAACTTGGACTTGAGAACATACATTAGGTTCTTGAACTGGATGCCTGCAGCTCTAAAAATGCCTGAACAAGAGCTTATAGGTCATGCTGGTCTTGATTCTGCAGTCTATATACGGATTTACCTTCTTGGGTGAGTCTTTGGATTTATCATATTTTGCAACTTGTTGAGTTCCTTGTATATTATCTAACTCCTCAATTATCAAGGCAGCTTGAAGATCTTTGTTCCTATCACACTACTTTCTTTTGCGGTTTTAGTGCCTGTTAATTGGACTTCTGGGGAAACATTAGATCACATTGAAGATCTAACGTTCAGTAACATTGATAAACTTTCCATATCCAATATTCCTTCAGGATCAAAGAGGTGAGGGTTGACTTGTTTCCTTTTAGTATATTAACACCTCAGCTTGATGTTATTGTAAGAGAGTACTTACTTCCTTTGTTGGTAGAAAATGTTTGACAATTAGTTGAACCAAAATGCACATCAGAGATCATCAATATGTGTGTAATCATAAGTTGCTATACTGAAGGGTTCAAAAATATATCAATATACTGTCTGTAAAGTTATTAATGAACATGTATTCACGACACAAAATTGGCTCTTTTATTGTTTTTCTTCAATTCTTAACGCAAAACAGAAAATGTACCAAAAATAGCACTTCATTTAGTATCCTTGGCAGGCGGAGGGACTACAATTGCCTTTATTTGCAATCTCTCCCTCCATATCCACACCTAACCATGATAACCTATTACTATAGTTTCCACACGGAAGACTATAAGAAATGTTAACCAAGGAATGGAAGGCTTGTGTTTTGCTTTTACAAAATTTGATGTTTTTTTGTTTCTCACGACTTATGCCAATATGTCATTACAAATTTTTTCCTAATAAAAAACTTAGTTTTATATTCTTTCAGGTTTTGGGCACACGTGGTGATGGCTTATGTATACACATTTTGGACCTTGTATATTCTGTACAAAGAATACAAGAAAATATCAACAATGAGACTAGATTTTCTTGCCTCTGAAAAACGTAGGCCAGATCAGTTCACGGTGAGTGTTCACATATTTTATTGACCACAAATGTTATGAGTGTTTCTAAATACTACAATATCTGATTCTTCTCATAGGTCCTTGTTAGAAATGTCCCACCCGATCCTGATGAATCAGTGAGCAAGCATGTTGAACATTTTTTTCGTGTCAATCATTCAGATCATTATCTTACACAGCAGGTTTGTATTGTATTATAGTACTCCATATTTATGTTTGAAGTATTCAAGTATTTGACAGGATGGATACTGAGTAATTATGGGAAATTTAGGAGTAGAACCCTTTTCATTCTTATGCAGTTACTACAGCAGATGAACCTTAAAATTGATGCTACTTTTAGGTTGTTTACAATGCCAATAAGCTTGCTAAATTGGTGGAGAAGAAAAAGAGTAACCATAATTGGCTTACTTACTACCAAACCAAGTATGAGAGGGACCCTGAGAAGAAACAAAAAATTAAGGTATTATCCTTTGTTTATTGAGACTTAGTTTCATTTTTCATTTTCCTGTTGTTTCTGATTCTCTTATTCTGTCATGTATAGACAGGATTTTGGGGGCTTTGTGGAAAATCTGTGGACGCCATCGACTATTATACAACTGAAATTGAGAAGTTGACCAAAGAAGTAAGTTATGGTTTACTTTGGTAATATTTGGTCATTATGTTGCCTGAAACTAAGGTATGGAAGCTTGTGTGAGGTGAATGTAGAGATTTTCATTAGCAGGAAAAGGTAAATATTAGATTTTCTGTTTTGATGTAGGAAGCTGAAGAAAGAGAAAAGGTTAAAAGTGATCCCAATGCAATCGTTTCTGCAGCATTTGTCTCGTTTAACTCTCGTTGGGGAGCAGCTGTATGTGCTCAAACACAACAGTCAAGAAACTCAACCATTTGGTTGACAGAATGGGCTCCTGAACCACGTGATGTCTATTGGGATAATCTTTCAATACCATATATTCAGCTCTCTGTACGGAGACTGCTAATGGCAGTTGCTTTATTCTTTCTTACTTTCTTTTTTATGATCCCGATTGGATTCGTTCAAGCATTTGCAAGCATTGATGGCATCAGAAAGGTTCTTCCATTCCTGAAGCCATTAATAGATATGTATGTGATCCTTCTAAATTTGTTATGTGTGTGCTTGTAGTATATTTATATTTATATATTAAAGTTAGACCAGCAATGTTTCTTGGGAAGTAAACAAGTACTCGTATAAAATGTTTCACTTAGTAATGTAGGTGTGAATTGTAGTAGCAGCTACATCTTGCATAGAGTCACTTCTTCTAAATTGCAATGATAGACTCAATGCTTAGCTTTGAATATATATATATTGACCTTCCTGTATTTTGCAAATTAAATCAATATCTAAAGTTTGTGGTGCATGCTGGAATTTCTGCTGCAGGGATTTTGTAAAATCATTTGTACAAGGTTTTCTACCCGGGATTGTATTAAAGATATTTCTGATTCTTCTTCCTATGATTCTAATGATCATGTCAAAAATAGAAGGCTTTACATCACTATCATCTTTGGACAGAAGATCAGCAGCTAAATATCATTTGTTTGTCATTGTAAATGTCTTCTTTGGAAGTATCATTACTGGTGCTGCATTTGAACAGCTTGACAGGTTTCTCCACCAGTCTCCAACAGAGTGAGTTCCGTTCCGTTCCATTTTGTAAAGGAAAGAATACTTGTATGCAATTCTTAACATTTGCTTGCAATGCAGGATCCCAAAAACCATTGGTGTAACTCTTCCGATGAAAGCTACTTTTTTTATTACTTTCATTATGGTTGATGGCTGGGCTGGAATTGCTGCGGAGATCCTTAGATTGGTTCCTCTAATCATGTTTCACATTAAAAATACATTTCTAGTAAAGACGGAGCACGACAGGGAGGAAGCAATGGACCCTGGTTCATTAAACTTTTCTGTATCAGAACCTCGCTTACAACTCTACTTCCTGCTAGGCCTTGTCTACTCAGTGGTCACACCAATACTCCTGCCTTTCATCATTATCTTCTTTGCCTTTTCTTATATGGTTTTCCGCCATCAGGTATGTTTTCCTACTACTTTTTTAACACATAATATAAGAATAATATTAAAACTGCTTCTTTGATGCTAGATAATTAATGTGTACGATCAGAAGTATGAGAGTGGTGCATCATTTTGGCCAGATGTCAATCGTCGTATACTTATAGGTTTGGTCATATCCCACCTTCTATTAATCGGTCTACTGAGCACCAAAGATGCTTCCCAATCAACCCCATTGCTGATAGTACTTACAGTTTTGACAATCTGGTTCCATAAGTTTTGCAAGGGAAGATTTGAGTCTGTGTTTGTCAAATTCCCATTGCAGGTTAGTGTTCCTTAGTTCTTACACTTTGATGTTCATAGTTGTGTTAAGTTAGGATGCTGTTAGCTAGCATAAAGTTACCGTTGGTATACTCAACTATGAATATTAAGATTTTTTGCTCAATGCACTCTGCAGGACGCGGTGGTGAAGGATACAGTAGAACGGACCACAGAACCAAACTTTAACTTGAAAGAATATCTCCAGGATGCTTATTTGCACCCTGTTCTCAAAGGAGTTGATTTTGAAGTATCGAAAGAGCTTGACGATGAGGAGAAAAATTCACTTGTTGCTACCAAGAGGACATCTAGACGGAGTAGTAAGACTGTTTCTAATGGCACTTCTGAAGATCAGAAGACGGTCTCAGAGATTCAGCTCGTATTTTAATTTGTCACCAAATTAAAGCAGTTAAAAAATAGCATTCATTTGTTTTATTTCCTTTATAGCTTGTGTTAGGCCTTCTATATCAAAAGATGGCAGTGAAAATGTCATGTAGTATATATACTTAAGATCAAAATGCCCAGAATGTCTTTCTCATGAAAAGCTGTTCATGTTGGAATATGTCTTTTGTTGAAACAATAGAAAAAGAATAGGTATACTTTGACACATTGTTGTGAAGAAAGTAGCAATAAGAGTGAGTGTGAAGGGAAGTTCACTCCTTGAGAATAGTCTCTCAAAAATACAAGATACGACTGTATAGAATAGAGCCAATGAGGGTAGGTCTTTCTTTGGTACATAACGAGAGCTTTATGTAGTGACCCCACCCCCACAAATTCAAAGGCTTTAATGAAAACAAAATGGTGATCATAAGTAGTAAAGTAGTTCATAACTTGTGTGAAAACCAAACTAAAGCATCTTGACAAAATATACTATTTTTCTTTTGAAGTAAAGAATATCGCACTTACATAATGGTGCAAGTGCGAGAATCTTGGTCGCCAAAATAACGAGTGAAGTCATTTAACCCTGACATGGGCTGAGCCGGCGGATAAAACCCATAATCCAGGTCAGGACCATAATGCCCATATTGATATGGAGGAAGCATGTAAGTTGCAGGGTGACCTCCCATTTGCATAAACATAGCATACTTTTTCTGTCTTTCTTCTTGAGTTACATAATCTCTCATGCCTCCACCTCTTCTATGTATTTTGCAGTAGCGATCCCTGCAAATATATAGAGGCGCATTCATTTTATGTGACTAGAGACAGAGTTTAATAATGACTTTTGTAAGCAAAATAGATAACGATGGATGAGTTTTAGTTGTGAGACACTATTTGACCAATAATCCTGACTCTTAACTCTTTTTGATCCATTCATACCTGCAGATGCTTGGATCAACTCCTTGAGGGGCCACATAAGCTTCAGCTTTATGATATTTTTTCTTGTTTTTGGTTGACACAAAATCTTCACACTTTTTATTCTTTGGTGACACATAATCTTCACAGTACTGATCATCACAAGTCTCATCATCACTACTATTCCAACAATGTTCATTTCTTTTCTTGTTGTCATCACCAACTTTAGCTTTGCCCTTGTAGTCCTTAGTATGGCAAGCTGCAGCCTCTTCTTTATTGCCAAAGTGATTGTGATTGGAGTTTCTACTATTATGTGAATGAGGATTCTTGGAATAAGATATCAGCTCAGCCTTCTTCCCCTTTTTCTTAATGGCTTCAATCAGCATCAAAGGATTAAAATTGCCTCTAATGGTAGCCAAATTTGTTCTTGGATCATAACAAACTTCCAACACACCTACCATAAGATTCCAATGTAAACATTTAATTACTTGTATCACAAAAATAGTTTACACTATCAGCATAGTTTAATATGTAAGTTACACATTAATACAAGGTCAATCATACAGATTTTATGTAACTAGCTTATAATAAACCTGATTGTGTAAAAAATATAACTTTGAAGTTTACGTAGTCAACCAACTAAGTAATTTCTCAAGGAACTTATTATTGCATAAAACTTGGACTAAGAAATTAAAGATAGTACTTCACAATGAGACATACTTGTACAGTTCTACTTAATTAGTGTAATATTAAAATGTTTATCAAATTAATAAGAATATCATACCATTTATCTTTAATAGAATTTTCCTCAACTTTCTTTGGCATGCTGTACAACAATTGACTTCAACTTTTATGACACAGACCTGAAATGTTTAAAAACAATTAAAGACATATATAACCTTTTAAATGTTACTACTAAATTAAAACATATATAACACAATTAAAAAAATGAGAGAGCTGAATATACAGGATCATCGGGACTGTGTTCCATCAAGATGACTTGATAAAGAAGACAAAGAACAAGTGATTTCTCCAGTTTGTCACCTACACAACAACATTAACAAGGAATTAATTCATTTAGAAATTTATTGATAAGTGTTACGAACTCAGTAAGAAAATACCAAGATTTTAGAGTATGACTTTGCACTTGACAAAATTTGACGGACAAAGAAGAGATGAAAGCTTTAAAAAAACTCTATTAGGTAGTGCAAAAACTTACTAGTATACTATTATGGAGATCCCTACTATTATTAGGATACTTTGACATGTAATGAGAGGTGGTTAGTTACCATTTTTATGATATCACAAATTAATGCTTCCTATATATATAAAGAAAGTTTCTTGTAATTACCTTAAAATAAGTGACCTAAATATTGTGCAAATATCTTTTTAATTCATGCACGATCTAAGTAAAATCTCTCGCCCCACAATACGGGATTTGAGTACAAAAATAGTGATTTTATTTCCACTCTTGGCAACTTATTTAAGGAGCTCATTTAATTAATTAATTAATTAATTGCAAGAGTCAATAGCTATCTTAACCGGGTTCGACCCTCATATCTTTCTTTCTTTTTTAATTCGATCCTCAGTCGTATCATATTTATTCCTCTCCACATGCATATTATAGTCTATTGGCGAAGGGGTTCAATAATGGTTTTCCGCCTTGTGTGACCATTTCATCTAACACACTTTTAAAAAGTTAAAAAAAAACAAATGTATCATTGTACAACTTTTTTTAAAATCCCATTCATAAATTGTAGAACATTTTTTTAAATCCCATCCAAGGCTTTCACCACACAGTTAGGTAAAAATGGAGAGGAGGAACAGCAGAATACAAAGCACTGCATGCAATAGCATCTAAAAATACATTTAACAAAGAAAATCAGTACATGCTGATTTACCCACTCAAAAGTTTAAAAGTACATCCACTTTTGAAGGTCTCAGATTTTAGGCTTTTAGCCACCACGAGCTTCTCTCCTCGTAGCATCATGAAGCAGCTCTATGTCGACTCCATCTGGAGGTAACTGGACGTATCTCACCACTGATCCTCTGATGAAGCAGTTCCTCACCGAACGCTATTACCTCAAAGTAACATGAAAAATGTTAATGGTAATACCAACGAAAAACATAGCACATGAAAAAATATAAACAATATCAGGAAAAGGCGGAAGCAAAGTGAACCAAGTAAAAAAAGAGAGGGTGAAACTGCTAAACCAGTGTCAACCAGTAAACATACTATATTTGCATATTTTTTTTAGTACTTGTAATTTTCTGGAACTTTGCATATCTTGTGCACCAGCAAAGGCATGTGAGTAGTTGCCTAGAGGCTACTTTTACATTGTTTTTCCGGATTCTGTAAGGCAGAAACTGTAAGCTATCTACTCTCTGTGCAACAACAACAACATACCCTTGCATACTTGGGAGATTGATCTTATATAAGAATCTTCTGACAATTGTTTCTCCAGTTCCAGTTGCACAACAAAAACAACAAACCTAGTGTGAGTCAGAGATAGAGAGGTTGTGTGATGCAGACCTTACCCCTACCTTGTGTGAGGTAAAGAAGTTGTTTCCGAAAGACAGCCGATATTTTGTGTTGTCACAAAAATAAAGATGGTCAAGGTCAATGATATAGTGTGATCCAGAGATAGCTGCAGTTTTTTTTTTTATGACAAAGGGAAACCCGCAGCCGCTACCCTTTGGGTGCGCACAGGGTAAAAACCCCACTCCTATGTCTTGGTACTGTTTTTAAATTAAACTACTTAATGAAAAAAGAGTTGATATGGAAAGAGCAACATACTGGAGACCAACCTTGCCACATAATTATAGTTCTGAATTTGCACGACCACTAACTACAGAAAACCAATATGTTAAGATACTAAGTTTTCATAAGAGAGAATCAAAAGAAACAGAAAATAAAGTGATCTACTTGGAATGGGGATCATTTTTTATTTTTTTTGAAACTGGTAAATCATTATCTCTTACTATATCCACAGGCTCATAGCAGGTACCCAGTCCTTGTAATAATACAGAAAGCATATGCTAAGTGCTAACACATATTATCTTGACCGTTCAATAAAATATTTTTGAGGTATAACACCACATTTGCATGCTCGGTACCCTTTTTAACAAGTTAATTTAATAATTTAAGCCCATTTGATGAAGCACCTACTAAAATGATCCACTGATTGGAATTGGCATTAGATTCATGTATCCATAACAGGCAATTTCAGGCTGGAAATAACTCAAATAGAACCTTGGAATAATAGCTAACATATTTAACCATGAATACTAGATAATCGATACATAGGAAAATTTCAAGAAATAACATAACTCCACTCAAGCTAATACAATCCACTCAGAAACTTGTGACTAGAGATAGTGTAATGTACTCATTTCACATTTCAGGCATTAGATCTGCAAGATCACATAACTTAAAGAAAAACCTATATAACATTAATAGTTTATCATTTTGATAACTAATAGTTGTCGTATGTGGCAATAGTTGATTCAGAGAAATTCTTGACAAATTGCTTAGGAATAACTGTTTTAGACCCTATTGCTTACCATTTCTTAGCCTTGCAAGAACGCAGTCCTTAGTATGCAAATTTTCAAGGATTCTTTTCTTGCTTTTATATATGGTAACCTACATGGCTACATCTACCTTCCCTCCTAATCCTCCCTCCCCATGTCATAGTGGCCCTTTCCACTTTACTGCCTTGGTGACTAGGACCTCCAACCTCAAGGATTGAAGCAGCAGGTGCTTTATAAAAGGTTTGATATCATCAAAATCTTACAAAATAATATTCACAAATCCATTATTAACCTTTCCCAGTGCACATATCCAACCAACAGTTTATAGCTTTTAAGAAAACTATTGGTTCGTTGGAACTACAATCACAATATTATGGAATAAATACCATCCTTCCACCTAGTGCATATTGCATACACACAGAAAATAAAATGAACCTCAACAGTATAATTAGAGCCGAGTTGGATATCAATTCTTGAATATGTGTGTGTAGAGAGAGAGAGAGAGCAGTGAATAACTGAATATCACTTCCTAAAAGAAATCAATAGCAGAAATAAGAAACAAGTATAGTAAAGATATGGAAGAAAGAGCAGAGAACCCTACTGAATTCCCCAGTGATTAACTTACTCACCAAAATTGTCCGAGGCCTAAGAAAACTCTAACATGCTTAACAATCCAACCATTGTATATAAAAGTACAGAAGTAAGCATTCCTAACCAAGAAACATTATTTTATCCACCCACCAAAAACCGTATGAAGGAGAAAAGGGAATGCAATTACCATGTGAGGGTACTTGTCTTCATCAACGACCCTTGTGTTTTCGAGCTTAATGTTGAGATATTGATCGACTGAATGGAGTGTGCCTCGGATAGCCAAATCATTCTTCAGTTCCACTGTCACTTCTCTTCCCACCATGTCCTTGAAGTAAGAGAAAAACAACTGGAAAGAGTGGGACGGGAGAAAACTCAGTTAGATACAAGTTAAAAATATAAAGCTATGAAAAGGATTGATTTTCATGAAGGAATTGGAATTTCCAATCTACAACAATCAGAAGATTTCTTTTTTTCATAGAAAACATCAATGGAGATAGATATTAAAGGGATTAGACTGAACAGTGAGGAATGAACATCAAGAGGAAAAGGATAGAGTAACATTACCATTTTCGATTTCTATGGGAAAATCTCGTTAGTTCGCACGTCTTTCGGGGCTTCAGCTGCCAGAAATCTGACATTTCATACAGTATATGTTAAGTAACAAAAATGTTACTTTCATCATTCCAAATTATATCATAATATTCCATTTCTACACAGAATCTAACAAGTTTCAATAATTCAAATTCATTAATACATAAAAAGTTCAAACTTAACTTTTCAACCATCACTTATTCATTTTAATGTTTTCTTCCTTAATAAACACACATAATATATGAGTCAAATAAACTGCTTTAAATCCATACTTATCAAACACCGTCACATTTTAAAATGCAATGGAGGGAGTATCTTTATTTGAATATTAAAACTCGAGAGCAGCATCACTTATTCTGTAGCATATTAATATTAAAACTCGAGAGCAGTATGTTTGAATATCTTTATTTGAATTGAAGGAGCAATTTGAATCAATTGAGAAACGGAATTGGTAAATGACTTGAAAGTCAAATGCTCTCATGGCAATAGCTGATTAAAACAAATCATCTTTCAAGCTTTATTAATCCAACTTTGTTTTCATAATAGAAATAACCACAAAGGAACACCTCAAATGGAAAGCAAACTAGAATCACATAAAACAATGATAAATTGAAGTTGTTAAGGCAATATTTATACATACATTTGGAGCAAACACAAAGCATTACAACAACAAATAATAGTAAAAATCGTACTCTTAACATAAAGCTCTTTGAAAAGAAGGTCTAGGGTTTTGGTGTGAACAGAGATGCAGGTGAAACAAGCGTCGGCAACAGGAGAAAAGAGAGTGCGAGAAAGGAAAAGGGCAACTTACAACTCCAATTCACCGGAGAAAACAGATATCCGCCGTACGAGAATGGTGCCTACTGCCTTTAGTTTCAAATTGAAGGCCAAAAATAATATGCCATCAATTCTCGGAAACACAACTAGTTATTATTTCAAATAAAAAAAAAATAGACAAATTTCTTAATTTCAATTTTATTTGTTTAATAAAAAAAAGAATTTCAATATAAGATTCATAAGTCAATTTAGTTTTTTTGAAAGAAGTTTAAAATTGAGCTTTGTATTAAGTTTTCCCTATTATTTTTATTTATCAGTATACATATATAAAAAGATTCTTTGTAGCCGTTTGTACATGCAATTTTATATCGCGATATAAAATCATAAGATGAAATTAGTCTTTGGACAAATGATTTTATGTTGATTTTATTTCATGAGTTTATATCAATAAAATTCATGTTCTTCCAAAAATCATGATTTGAGATTTTTCAAATACAAAAATTGACCCATTAATTTATATCTCAATTTTTGTGTATTGTAAAAGTAATTTTACATTTATATCTACTAACCATTTATTTCATATAATATTATTACTTTTTAAACCATTTACATCTCATATAGTGATTATTTTCACTAACATAAAATTCATTATTACTTCAAATGAATTTCTACTCTATCGTTTATATTTATCAAATTTATTATTTACCAAACAATTGACCAAGAAATGGCTCAAAGTAACAATGTTGGTTTGTCTTTTCAGTTATATGAACGATAAATACAAGTTTAACGTGAGATAATTGTTTGTACTGTGTGAGCGGACTATATTAAAGGTTATTGCATCACAACTTATATATGTTTAATATTTTTTTATTGAATTAAAGTTTAATCAATAAAAAAAATATTTTTTAAGAATATGTTTGTGATAGTGTATTACGGGATTTTATAAACTTTTGCTTATTTAATAAGATTGTATAAAAAATTGAGATAATTTTACAACTTATACAGTTTTTATTATGTTTATAAAAAATTCAAATCACGTATTCAAATAAAATTATTAATTTCATATAATTTCAAATCATGATTTTATATGCACGACCAAACTGACCCAATAAAAAAAAGAAGAGGAGAAAAAACAGGAAGAAGAAGAAGAAGTGGATGGATTATAGAGTGTTGTAGGAGAGGTAGATAAAGAGCATGAATGGATCAACATAACTGCACTCTCAAGTTTCCTCTCAACCACTCTTAGCATCTTATGGAGTGTCGTCTTCTTCAAATTCCTTTTGTTTTTTAATCCCAATTTAAACTATATAAATTTTGTCTCTTCAGTTTTACTCTCATCAATCCACATATTGCTGTGCCCTTTTGTAATTGCTCTATTGTTGTATTGCTTGTCGCCTGAAACTTGTGTTGCTTAGTGATAATTTCATTCGTTAGGTCTAGGTTTTATTATCCCGGAAATGGTTCCATGGGGCGGACTCTCTTGCTGTTTGAGTGCAGCTGCTCTTTACCTTCTCGGCAGGAGCAGTGGAAGGTTTGAACTTCTCTTCTTCCAATTGTTTTCTGGTTCTTGAATTTCATTACTCTACTAGGTATATTTATGTCCATGAATTTAGATGGGTTTGTTTTCTAATGCAGAGATGCTGAAGTGCTTAAATCCGTTACAAGGGTTAATCAATTGAAGGATCTTGGTAAGTAAATTTGTTTTTTCATATGGATGGCTTAGTCTCTTCAGTAATTACTTTCAGTAGACGTCTTAATTACCAGTAGAAGGAGGTTACATTATATCTGTACAGCAGGCCTTTACTGCATCCCTCATTCATAGGAAAACTCAGCCACTTTATTTAAAGAACTAACTTTGTATTCATTGGGAAAACAGAAGAGGGGCAGATAGATTTTTAGTTTAAGTGTGTGGTACCATGATACACTTGTAACTCATTTGAGGTAGTATATTCAACCATAGGGAAAATTTATATTTGGGGGCTCCCACTACATCTGCCATTAAATGACCAGGGTAAGGTTCGGAGAATTTAGCTTTTTGTACCAAAATTGTTTTTGATGCAGCTTAGCTTACTAATTTAAACTGGAAAAATAGAGGTTCAAATTTATGTGGATCTCAATATGCATGTTGAGTGAGCACCAAATGAGAGTCAGGCAGTGTTAGATAATATACTTAGGCGCGTCAGTCCCAGTGGTGTAGCCACCCATTGGACACTTCGTCGGAAAATTATACTGTATATACAAGTAAAATGATAAATAAAGTGTCTAAATAACATATTTTGGACACCCTTGACACAACAATATGATATAGCCTAGTGGTTTCAGGCGCCTTGAAAGAGTAAAGACACAAAATTAATGTGTTTGTGTGTTCGAATCTCACTAGTAGCAATTTTTTTTCCACTTTTTAAGAAGAGCAAGTTCACTTTTGGACACCCTTCGTGAAATTTCTGGCACCGCCATTGGTCAGTCCCATGGTAAGTTTGAGTAAATTGGGGATACTATACAAAGAGGATGGAGGAAAGGTGCGTGACCATGCAAATTGAATTTCCTCTTTTAACATTGATGGATCTCCTTTTGGTTTCTTTACAAGTAGTAGAGGCATTAGACAAGGATATCCTCATCTCCCTGTGTTCCTTTTAGTTATGAAGGTGCTCAGCAAATTATTGGAGTAGCTGAGAACATGAGGGTGTTCATGATATTTGAAAGAGGAATATCTGTTTGCTCCGCGGCATTACGAATTCTATAATTTAGAACTCAATATTGGATAGTTATATATATCTTATTGTGCCTTTTGTTAGTGAATTCGCTCAACCTTGAATGATCTTTGTACTCCTTTTATTTTAGCACAACTACTAGATACTGCATCCAAGGTGTTGCCTCTGGTGGTTACTATATCTGGAAGGGTTGGATCAGATACACCAATTAACTGTGAGTACAGTGGTCTACGAGGCGTGATTGTGGAAGAAACTGTATGCTATCTCGTTCTTTAAATAATAGCATAGAATGTTTGTTTAATTTTCAATGATGTTTTGTTAAATGTTCTTGATATTATTACAGGCCGAACAACATTTTCTGAAACACAATGATGCAGGCTCTTGGATACAGGATTCTGCTTTGATGCTCTCAATGTGTAAAGAAGTTCCGTGGTACCTGGTTGGAATGACTTCCTTTTGTCTTTTTATCTTAATAATCCTGTAGGCTGTTTAAATGAATTCTTAGGAATTTTGCGTTACTTTGATGTATGAATGTTTTATAGTTTTTGACTTGTGTACCAGGATGATGGCACAAGTCGCACTTTTGTAGTTGGTGGCCGTGGTGCCACGGGTTTGGTACTGACAGTTGGAAGTGAAGTCTTTGAGGAAGCAGGGCGATCATTTGTGCGAGGGACATTGGATTATCTTCAAGGTCTTAAGGTCTGTTTTGTCATATAACTGCTGTTGTTGCAGGTTGTAATTGTATTTTCATAACTCTGTGTCTAAAAAATTTTTGATGGTAACTTTGACTCTGACCTATTATTTTCATAAGTAGGAGGCCAACGCCATTTTTAACTAGCATCGTAAGTGTAGAACATAGTGCATTGCAGGAACCCTCTCTCACCAGTCACTTGCATATCTGTTCATGTATGACCATGCTTTTATGTATTTTGGTGAAGTTAATTAACTGATGATTACTTTTGAAGATGCTTGGAGTGAAGAGGATTGAACGTGTGCTGCCAGTTGGTACTCCTTTGACTGTTGTTGGCGAGGTATGATATGCCTTTCGAGCAGAAAAAGTTGCAACATCTTCATAGAAGTAACACAAATTAACAGAATTCAGATGATACTAATAGCAACTCTCTGTCAGCTTATTGTTTAGTCGCTCACTATGTATTCTCAACACCGATGTCATAAAAAAAATGTATTCCTAACACTAACTGTAAATAGAATTGATGACAGCTAAGAAGAATGATAGTGAAACAAAACACCTTCTATATACTTAATTAATTCTCAACACCTTCTATGTAGTTCTTTATTTTCTGTTAGGTAACTCTTAGTACTAGTTTCCAGAGATCTTTGTTGCATCACATATTGTGGTTCTTGGAAGGAAAGAAGAACAAGAACAAGAACAAGAGGTGGCTTCCAGAGAGGATTCAACTATAGAACAAACTCAAAATGATCCAAGAGTTACAGAAATTCAACTAACTGGTTAAATGGTGTACATCCTTGAATTACATAAAATATATATCAAGACCTATGGACATCCTTAATATATATAAAATGACTCAGTTGTTTTGTCACAGTTGAGTGGAAGCAAGCATCCAGAGTTTAGACTTGCTTTTAATTTGTTATTCCTTGTGTTTTTCATGGTCATCATGACCTGATTGGTAGGGAATAGTTTTAAAGGGAAATAATAAAAATAGCAAATAGAAATAGCTATCAAGGAAATAAGAGGATCAAAATGCATCCAATATTACAAGTATACTCTAGTTATACTTGAGCATTCATTGTTCACTTCTACTACATTACTCTGCTTGAACACTAGTCGACCCTTCTCTGTGTGCGCCAAGGGGGCTAAATGCATGCAAGAGCTGTCTGTTTATAGTGTATCAACTTCATTTTCCTTTGTGATTGTATCAGGCTGTCAAAGATGACATTGGGACAGTTCGGATCCAGCGACCACACAAAGGCCCGTTTTATATCTCTCATAAAACTATTGACCAGCTCATTGCAAATCTTGGGAGATGGGCAAGGTTGATATGCTTTACTTTCCAACTGTAATCAACCCTATATTCCCCTAGTAATTTTACATACTTCTTCCCATGCCTATATCCAATCTTATGTTCAAACTCATAGACATGAGTACGTTCTACTTCAATTAGGTTGGTAGTATATTTTGTAGGATCTGTATCAAGTACCCTTACCACTATCATATCTGTTCAACGAAGATATGTCTAGAAAAATAGAAGTTCATGAAATAACTTGCATGAACATATCAATTCTCCCGTGAGTATGTCAAGGCGCCCCCAGGATTTGTTGGTTTTAGCCTCGTACATAGTATTGATAAGTTCTTTTACTTTCAGGTGGTACAAGTATGCTTCAATGGGTTTTACTGCCGTCGGTGTATATCTACTTGTGAAGCATACTTTTCATTATATGATGGAAAGAAAGCGCCACTGGGACTTGCGCAGGAGGTATGTTTAAACCAAGACTTTTAAACTGCAGTCTTTTATCTCTTTTTTCCTTTTTCCCCTCACTAATCCTTCCTTCTGAGTTTTATATCTATTAAAGCGCTTCATAAATGTTTGGGTACATCAGAGATGCTTGTTCAAATTACTATAGAGTAGGAGCTGTAACTTGTACCTCACTATGCCTTCTGTTCATGGTTGATTTCAAGGATAAGCTAAGATGAAACAGTTTAAGATGTCTCTTTCTTCTTTGCCTGCGTCCCTTGCTCAATTGGGGCATAACATGGGTTACTGGGAAAGATGCTTTGGGAGATGTCGAGGTGCCCGCAAGCTGGTCCAAGCACCACAATTGTTAAAAAAGATATGCTTTTAGAGACGGTAAAGCCAGATTTATAGTAACTTAGAGATGAGGGTTTGATGCAGTACTAAAAAGAGGACAGAGGGATGATATAGAGGATATAAATTAGCAAGGGGAGAAAGAGGGAAAGTTAACAAGAGAGCAAGAGAAAGGACATAATCTATTACATGGAGTTATTCACGAAGTGTTTGTTCATAAACTGCATTAGAGTTTAGTGACAAGAACTGAGAAAATACCTATAATGACAAAATACTAGGAGCTTTCAATGCATATAAACAAAGGGTGTGCATATTCCATTTTCATGCACAAAATGTACTTTGCGTGTTTAGAAAGGAGGCATAATTTGAAGATACCACCGGTAGGGACAGGAAAAACCTTTAGACTTTACCTATTATCAGGTTCTTACACATAAATGCACCCTTCTCAAAAAAGAAAGAACCCTATTTTGGATTCTACTAAAAAGTTGAGGAAGACATGTTATACTGAATTGTAATAGAAAATGAGGAAGATCTTTATATGCATGCTCTTTTCCACGTGGGAGAGATGGACTATTTTTCTGAGGGCAGCAACAATGATGAGGTTTGTGCCCAAGAATAGTCTATTCATGTGTATCTTGTTTGGATGTTGTCAGTCCATTGATGTACTCACCCTTCCTGAGAATGAATGGAGTAAATTACTAAGAATACAGAATTTGATGAATGCCACAAACACCAAACTGCAGGACCCAATTCTTAGATAAGCAAAGTAGTAGCAGGCTAAGGTGAACGTTAGCCCCTTAAAATATTTGTGACCTAGTATTTTTCAGCTTAAGGTAACTTTCTTGGTATTTATTTACCTCCTTCCAACTTTGCGAAGAGCTTGGTATTTCGCCTCCATGGCACTTATGTGAGTATTTTGGTGGAACAGAATAGGAGAGTTTTTGAAGGGGTGGAATATGACTTTGCATCGCTTAGGCTTGCCTTTTATTATTGATTAACTTTGGTGCACCCACGAGGTCCCTGTTAGTATAGATGAATTATTATCTTATCATGGAGAAGTATTATTTTATGGGAGTTGTCTACTTTTTGGTACACTTATTGTGTACATGTTTTCTTCTCATAACATCAGTAAACTGTTACTTTATTTTTTAAAAATTTTTTATTTTAGAAAGCTTTGTGTTGGAGGTTCTTCAGTTATGGATCTTGTTAAACCAAACAAAAAATGCCGGTGATTCTTTTTGATACATATATGATAATGGTACTGACAATGATGAGCAACACCAAGAAGGTGCAAGAGCAAACTTACAAAAATGACAAGTGTTGCATTCACATCCATTCTCAAAATAATTGAACTTCATCTCTACTTTACCTACAAATATAATTAAATTCCCACCTAATTACCGTGCCGCCACATAATTAGGAAAGATAAAGCAGTATGGCATACTTTGTACATTTTTTTCATGTTAGTAGATTTATTACAAATCTAGCACTTTTGTATAAGGTCCTTTTAGGGAATGTTATTCCTTATTTATCCAGGCTAGTATAGGATAAAGACATATGACTTGCATATGTATGTCCTTTCATGGGCTTTCTCTCTAGTTTTGGTGAATTCTTGATTCTATTAGTGTGAACTTCATTTTGGCTAGTATGATGCTTGTTTTTATGTGGTTGAGATTGATTAGGTTGGTCAATCCAATTAACATCAACTTAAAACACTCCTGAGTAGCGTAACTTTGCTCCTCTGTTTTTCCCCTTAAAATCTCCAATCCTGCAAGGTTGGCTCATCTGGTTTAGGAAGTGAGCTTGCCAAAAGTTCTGGTGGTCTAGATTTCTTAACTCTTATGGCTTTAAACTTCTTGAAATATATTTGTACAGCAATTTCTTTTGGAGTGGGATAAATTGTGTTCCTTTCATTCTTATGTTTGTATGTTACTGGATTTCTTCCATTGATGTTGTTACAACACCGTACATTTCAAGTGACAGTTTTGGCTTTTAGGTTTTTCCTTTATTTTACCTTTTTTGAGTGATAATCCTAACTTTGAGAAACACTTGCATGTGCAGAGTTCTTGCTGCTGCTGCTAAAAGAGCAGGACATGAGGATGAAGGTAAGCTTGCCTGGTTTACATACTTCCACCTTATTGTCTCAACCTTTTGGCTGCTTTGCAGTCAAATTGTTTTGTTTTGCTTTCTTTTCTGTTTTTAGGTTCTAACATATTATTTTATTTTTCTTCCTTTTCTAGTTTTAGGTTCTAATGCTACAGCTGAGAATGGAGTGGATAATAAAAAGGACCTCTTAATGCCAAATCTATGCGTTATATGTCTGGAGCAGGAATACAACTCAGTTTTTGTCCCGTAAGACCCTTTAGAGAAAGCTTTTAGTTCACTTCATGTTTGAATGTTCAGATTTTTGGGACATTGCTATGCTGCAAAATTGCGAAAATTTTAGGAATTGTATGCCAATCCCAACTTGTTTGGTGTTGTATGACTAACCAAGCACAATAGAAGTAGAGTTCATATAAGTAATACCAACTAATTCAAGATAAAACTGCTGTTTTAAAATTAACTAATTCAGATATAACTAGTTTACAACAAAGATCTTAAATGGCAAATTGTGTAGTATAGGAACGGAGTGTCTAAATAGAGTGAAATGGATATGGAGAACTCATGCAGCTTCTCAACTTATTTTGGATTGAGGGATATTTGAGTTCATTTGATTTGATTAATGATGGATCAGCTTCCTTTTTGTCCATGTTTAGGCTGCTGAATGAGATTCTGAAAAAATAAGCATCTCCCAGACTTGTCGTCAGATTTTTCCTATTTTTCAATTCTGTTCAAGTGTTTTTCTGTTGGGTTGATCCAAGGGTCTTTCCTAAACAGCCTCTCTACCTTCACAAGGTAGAGGTAAGGTATGTACATAACACCCTCCCAGACCCGACTTGTGGGATTACACTGGGTATGTTGTTGTTTAACATTGTAGTAGTATTGCCCATAAGAGCGGGCTGGCAACACTCTGTTACTGGATACTGAAGGTGTAGTGTCCTCACCCTCTAATATATTTACATTATTGCTGGATGCAGCGCTAATGCCAAACTTGAGCACTTTATGTTTGGTTTTTGTGTAGAAAGTATACGTATTGTGCTTAAAATTTTGATACATTTGGTGCACTTACCTGTTTGTTTGGCAGGTGTGGTCATATGTGCTGTTGCATGACGTGCTCTTCACACTTGACAAACTGCCCACTTTGTAGGAGACGGATCGAGCAGGTTGTGAAAACTTTTCGCCATTAGGTAAGAAAGAGCACAGATGGACGAGCAGAAAGCTGATTCTCTCGCTGCGTTGTTGAAATCGTCTGCTAAAATGTCATTTTCTCACTCATAAAATCAAATTGCTGGTTCTAATAAAGGTTTATACAAGTGTTGTCCTTGTTAGGAACTCGGATATTAACTTGTAGATAGTATTGAGAGCTGGATTTTGTCATATTATGATGTATAGCCTCCATTTAAACTTGTGCTCTTTTTGTTTCACACTTCAACTAGTACTATCATTTTATTATATGGAGATAAAATTTTCAAAATCTGATCAAATGCTAGCTTAGACCCATACATTTTCTAAGAAAGCTGGAGGAAGTTATTTAGAAAGAATAAAAAAATCTTAAATTTTAATCTAAAGAACTCAGTCATTTTGACGTAATGTTATCATAGATTTTAGGTTAATTAATTCTGTTACAACACAAGTCTTTTTTTGGTTAAGAAAGCGGATTTTAGATCAAACACCCAACTCATGAGATGATGAATTATTAAAAGCATTCCTCCAATTAATATTATATGCATATATGGGACAAGCAAATATATTTCTATAGGCTTAAGGTTGTATATATGGAGCATGGACACAAGTCTATTACTGGATTAAGCAAAAATAATGGTAGAATCTAAGTTGAGCAAATGAAGAGTGAGCTTAATTCAATCTAACACCATGCATTAGTTCGAAGCGTTCTCATGAAAATGTCTTTTTCTTTTTCGACGCCTTAGACTAATGTCTATAATCAACTGTTTAAATTATTCTCATTCTATTGCAGGTATTCATTGAAAACTTCATATATATACTACTGCTAATACTTTTTTCTAATTTTAAGACCGCATGTTTGTATTCATTATACTTTTTCTAATATGAAGACCGCATATTTGTATTCGTTAGTAGGTAACAATCCAACAAAACAATGCGGTAATGATACTATCTTTTTTTATTATTATTAAATAGAAAAGAAAAAGAAAAACGATAATGATAGAAATTTATGCTTAAATAGTTAACCAATTAATCCAGCCAAACAAATTCTGGAATGACGGCTGCACTTTATTATAGTACTACTTAATAATTACTCCTAGTATTCTTTAACCCTATGATTCGACATTTCATGTCTTCCATTTTTCTTCTTCTTGCCCAACGCAATATATACCTTGTTCGCCTTCTTCTTAGCCGTTGATTTTGAATACAAATAATTAATGATATCCACTTTTTCTATTTTTTAAATTATTATGTATTTATTGAGTACGTTTAATTTAAATTCGTTGATCTATAAAAAATAATAATCTCAATTCTCCTTAGAGCTTGAACACAAATCTCTAACCAAGATATATGATAATGATGTCTCTCGTCTATTTAACTTCAATTATTTTAAATTTACAGCGAGTAAGATTTATTTAAAAAAAGCATTTTTTCTATGAAATTTCTCAATTCTCAAAGCTTGAATTGAAAATCTCATAAAATAATATTGTCTCTCCTACTTTCAACACGCAAAATGTGATTCTTACAACCAACAATCTCCTGGTTTTTTTTCCTACTAATTGTATGTCAAGTCTTGCTATACTTTTGAGACTTTGAAACGTATAGAAACACCCTCCCCTTTCGAATCTGATGCCATCACCTTTATGCTCATTTTTTAGTTACTTGTGCACTATTGTTTTGCAGAGAATTTCATTTTATATGCATAGTAATATTTCTTGATAAATACGTATATATTGACACCGCTAAAAAATAAAATATAAAGTAACTAACAAAAATAAAATTGTGATAAGAAATTGACACCGGCCATTTGTACAAAAAAAAAACGATTTAGTGAGTTTGGCCCCTATCGATGTAGAAGCTTGTATATAGGTTTGTGAGAATTCAAATCATTTTTAGCCTAACCATGTATATGTATATCAAATCTAAGGTTGCATAATCCCCGTTATTATTATTATATATATATATTATTAACTTGAGATTGCGTTAAGAACTCATAAACATCAAATTTTAGACATGTCAGTATATATTTTTGCAAGTATGGGAAAGTCGTGTGGAATATGATCCCCATTGTCATGGCGAGAATCATATATACTTGTTATATAAGCATGGCCCATGAGGAATATGTTGTGGAAATTTATCCTTTTCACATCATATATAGACTACTCCTAGCTAATGATTAGGGATTAAGGAACTGTCTTACTATTTAATTAGTACTACTATATAAATATCATTAATCCCTGCCTCTTATTTACAACAAACATCCTTGTTCTTTTTCTCACAGAAAAAACAAACTAACTAAATGGCAAAGAACACCAAATCAGAAACCCAGTCCCAAGGAACATTTCGACAGTTTTTCAGGGCCTTTAAACGCCGAGTTTCTCCGGCCCGCCCACTGGCAACACAGAGCCCGATTTCTGCTAATCGGGCCAATGAGCCTTCAAACAAGATACCTATATATTATAATCACAGCAACAATGCTCAACGGCCCGACCACATGAAGCCCAGCCCGAAAAACATTCATCAACAAAATAAGCCAGGCGATGAAAAGTTTACTAATTTTATAGATGAGACGAAGAAGAAGATGAAGGCAAATTCAAGTTTTGTTGCTGATGAAAATGGGCCAACTAAACGGGCCACCACAAGAAGGGACAGTTTCAATGATAAAGTTTCTCACTTTATCAATCGGGCCAAACTCAAAATACGAACTACTACTACTATTGTTGATCATGCTGATGGAACCCGTTAAAATTAAATATAATAATGTGAAATATTTTAATCGGTGAGAGTGCTCTAAATTCAATATTGGTTGGATAAGAATTAAGATACGGGTGGAGGAGAAAGGAGATGAACTTTTACGGTTGCGTCTATTATTATTTGTTTGATTTTATGATGAGTTGTATGCTTTATTTTATTCTGCATAAATATTTTAATGTGCTAAAAATTATGCTTATGTTGACATTGACACTAGATATTCTCCAAGTTAATGGATAATGCCAAAGAAAATACGTGAAAAATCTGTGGTTTTGATTTTTGTGAAAGTGAATATCAATGAATTCCATTATTGTAATTGCTCACATATTGTTTCACTATATTCTGATTGGATTTGATATTTTATTAATTAAAAGCTAATAAACATGAATCGTTTATCAGGGAAAGATGATAAGTAAATTTGTATATTTGATTAAATTATATTTGGTAATAAACAATCTTTGTATTTATTATACGTAACTTAAACCCATTAAAAATTTGGTCTTTAAACCCCCTTTTTTTTTTCCATATATCAAGTTTCAAAATCTATATACATACATGACATTAAATAAGAGAGAAAAATGGAACTTATAATAATGTATATGCATACACGGTATATAATAATAAATTATTAATTTAAATTAAATATTATAAACATAATTTGATTTAATTGTACCCTATAGCAAACTATTGCTATTTTTGCCTCTCTTCCTGGTGGAATCTCGCTCGCCACTCTCGTTTTGGTGGTAGTCTCGCTCGCTTCTCTCGCTTTTATACAAACACAAATGTATAAAATGTGTTTGTGTTTGTATAAAGCGAGAGAAAATTGTATATATACATATATTTTCGTTCCCCTCTCCCAAATCTAGCTCGCCACTCTCACTCGCCTCTCTCACTTTATACAAACACAAATGTATACATTGCGTTTGTGTTTGTATAAAGCGAGAGAAAATTATATATACAAATACAAATGCATATATTTTCGTCCTATACACTTATGATTATACAAATACAATCTTCCCCTGCCCAATTTTCTTGTGTCTTTCTCGCTTTATACAAACACATATTATACAATTGATCCTTTAATTTGTATATGTATACCGAAACAAATTATACACTGCTTTCTTTTGTATATGTATAGCGAATTATATAACTGCTTTCTTTGTATATGTATAGCGAATTATACAACTTCTTTCTTTGTATATGTATAGCGAAATATACATATTTATGTTTGTTATGGAGTGCAATTATGCAAAATATAGCTATAGCATGTAAATATGATTTTTATGTTTGCTTTTATGTGAAAGTTGAGCTCTAATAAGAATCATAAAATAGAGAGGAAGATTTTATAATAATTTCATGAAAGTACAATTTTTATATTTATAATGTTAATTGTTAATGAACTGAAACCAAAATTTACAATAAGATATAACGTTATTCAAGCCATAGGTCAAATCCAAGGTAAAGTAAAATGAAAGTGGATTGTTGATTGTTTCAGTCAAGTATAGTTGAGAATTCAATTTTTACATATGAATAATTCATCCAACTTATATAAATAAATAGAGTCAATCGTTACTTCCCATTTCTCAATCATGGGGAAAAGAAATAAGTATACTTTATAAATCAATTGGAGTAATAAAAAGATAAGAAGTTTTCACTGTATCACACTCAGATAGAAGGTTTTATGTATGTATTCTGAATATTTTTGGCCCAGTTGTAGAATTTGATCAGTTGAAACATAAAGACATGGACTCAATATGAACTTCAATGGGTTCAAATTTATGGAATTCTGGAGAAGCCCATTGTTTTTGGGTCCAACAACTTCTTCTTTTTCCTTCACTTTCAGACACACACAGGCCTCATTTAAGTTGATTCTTAAAAATAACTCTTTTTTGCCAATTGAACGAACTAAAAATCTGACAACTTATTGCAAATGGTAAAGCACAATCTAATACTTTATACATAAGGTTGAGCGATATATGAACAAAAAGTCTAACTTTGTCCATGACAGTAAGTTTTCAAGATCTATATTTGCACAATTTATAAAAATAGAAACAAAATCTATAGATCAACTTGTCTAAAAGATGTCTTAGCGTGATAATACTTAGGTAGAAGATAAAGAATGAAATGAGGGGTATAAATTATAATAGAACTGGCGTATATACACACAATAACTTGATGAATGATTTTTTATTTACTTATTTGGTGCTTTGAAATTGAATTAATCAAAATTTGTGTCAAATATACAGCCACGTTTCATTTTTAGAGTTTAAACTCCATAATGAAAGAATGTAGCAAGTAAGAAGGTAAAGAATCCCCCGGGCCCTATGGGCTATGCCCCTTTGCTTTCATGAAGACGACTATGTTTGACATTTTGAGTTTTGGGAAGTTCCCAACTTTTATTATATAGTACTATATATTCAGATTCTATTTTAGATCAAATCATAGAGAAGTGCCTAAGAAATCACCCAATCTTCATTCATTTTATAATATTCTCACTTAACTTTACTTGAAGAAATAGCACAAATTAATTAAACATTGTTCTACCATAGAAACAAAAACAATTAATTAAGAGATCTCTATCGTTATTATTTGGAAAATATATTAATTAAACATTGTTCTAGCTAGCATTAACTAGCACAGGGAACAATCTATTCTCCATCTGAATCTATAACTCCATAAAGCAATTTTTTAATGAAGAAAAGTTCAAATAGCTCATTATTTTTGTTATTTATTTCAACAACTTATTAAAATTTTGAAAGAAAAAGAATCCCAAGTCAACTAGTTATGTGGCTTCTCGTATGCGTTGAAGTATATGAGGCAACTATAGAGTCATGCAAGGAGCCAATTAGGACTCACATTTATTTTTTACTTTCTCAAAAATGTCAACACCTTTAATTTATCGTTACATTAATTGAAGACCATAGTATAATAAAATTAAAATTGTCCATCACATTAAAAATAAACATAACTAGGGAAACATCGGTCATTAACGCTTTAATATGAGTATTTTGTTTTATATAATTAGAGCCATAACCCATTAATCGACATTAGGGGTCTATGTCCTTTTTTATTTTATTAATGTTCCATTTCTATGATGGAAAAGTTAGGCATTTTCGATTTTGTAACTGAATAATCATTTATTGATTTCCAAAAGCCAAGTATGCTTATGATTCCTTTCCATCATGACGTTAGCGACAAAAACATTTAATTGAATTGGATTAATAATACTCTATTCTTTAGTTTTTTCATTGTTTATAAATTTAAATTTTAATCTTTGCAATATCTTAGTAAATATATTTAAGTTTTAATTAATTGAAATGTACACTTTTAATCCATTTAATTGTAAGAGTTTACCAATTATTCTATCACTTAATTACCTTCTGATTACACATGTCCTTTATTTTATTTTATTTTATTTGAATAGTGTCCTTTGGAGGAACTAAAGGTGGGAATTTCCGAGGGATATGATTATTTGGTCACTAATTATTTATGCTCTTGTCATTTTCCTCTTTCATCTATTATTCTGCTTCTGATTCTTAATTTTTAATTTTCTCCTATTTGTCAATTACTCCTAACTAAAAAAAGGAAGATATATAGTTTTGTCTTTATTTATCAAAACATAGTGTGCACCCAGATTATTATATATAATAGAAATAGAAATAGTTACAGCTAAAACTAGTTGGCAGTGTTCAACATAAGAACATGTATAAACATAATTCACATTTGTAATTAAGGGGACACGAAGATCCTCTAAAAGACATGGTAGAATTATTTAATCATACAAATGGATATCATAAAAGATACGCCCTCCTACTCATTTAATTTAAAAATGTAATTAAATACCTGACGTTAGTTGTCTTCATTAATCTTTACCATTTACATACTTAGATTTATGCTTTGAAGAACTTTTTAAAAATGTTTATACTCACAATCGAATACTATTCACTACATTAATAGGTATCTTCTTTTTTTTCATTTTTAACACTTAAAAAGAAAATGTTGAAAGTCCAAATCCAACTAGCTAAGTAGAAAAGATTGAGAGAATATTGTACTCGAACTTAAGCCATTATCATTCAAATTGTTGCATCTTAGCTCAACTCCTGAATAACACCCTTGATATGATGTAGTATTATAACACGATATCATTCAAGTTTACAATTTAAAAATCAGCACATAACATATAAATTATTAATCAAGGTGTGCACAAGTTGACTCAAACACCTCTCTTTTTATTAAATGTCATTCGCTTGACTTGCATTTCCTCTATCAAAATTTATTATTTCCTGTAATGAACTAAAATGAAAATCTTCTACTTTTATAACAACAATCTTTTTCTACCATCTATTTTATTATTCCAACAGTGGAAATGACATGACTATAAAAGTGGATATATACATGAAAAATCTTTTATTTTTAAAATTAAACAGGAAAATTGAAGGATTGTTCCTTGATTTTAAACATGTTCGTTGTTTTATGTAAATTTTACTTACAAGTTACATGCGGAAGATATCTATATAGTAAATTATTTAGAATTCTAGTGATCATCATGAGCCAAGTATAGTATTATTATTTGCTTTAATTAATATGAAAAAGAAATTAAGCAGACGAATTAGATCGTTCCAAATTTACACTAATTTTGTTTAGAATATGAACAAGATTTTGTTAATTATTTTTGGCCCACGCTGGGGCTGGCATTAGCTTTTCAATTAACCAGATGTTTCATGTGCAATATACATATATAATTTTAACTTTTTAATTTCTTCATAATGACATTTCTTTTGTTTTTTTAAATGTAAAAATAATCACCTTTTTCCGTCGTAAAACGATGCGGCCACGGGCCAGCCAGCCAGCCTTGCTTTTTGTCTTTTCCCATCATTTTTTTTAAAGGGCTACCGAAGAGTAAAAATGGAAAATGTTAGTGAAAAAAAACCTATAGTTTGTCCAATTACGTAGCTATTGTATATCTTACTGAATCTTATACAAATTGCACTCTTAATTTAATTAATGAGGTAGTAATTTCGGTTATTAAAAAGGAAAATAACCTCACAAATCATGGTTATTATATGTGATTAGAATTTCTTATGAAATATGACTTCTACCAAGCAAAGAAAGATAAATTTAACTTTCTAAATAAACATGTCAAAAAATGACTATGTATATAAACACAATTGATCGAAATATATAAATAAGTAAATGTATACAAATGATGGATTATATAAATAAATAAATAGTCATGACTATACTTCTTGACAATATAAATACAAAAATATAATTATATATAATTGTTGAAAATAAGCAAACAAGGTCTGAAAAGAGTAATCCACAATAAACATTGCTATGCTAAATTCATAAAATCGTATACAATATAATGTGAAATGTATTGATAGAAATAGAAATCACAAAAAATATACAAATATCTCAATAATGCTAAAATTATACAAATAATAACTTGAACGTATACTTTGCCAATATTTATCAAATATACAAACATGATAACCATATACAATTTCGGAACTTATACAAATATATTTTTTCATAACTTAAACAAACCAAATATTTCAACAAAATCATATATTGAAATCCTTAACGTTATATAGAAATAACAAGAACTACTTCAACATAATATAGAAATCATTTTGTACAATTTACCTCAATTTCTTCTCCATTGAATCAGATTTGGAATCTTCTTCTTTGGATAATTCTAATTTATTGCAATTTTTTTACCTTACACTTGTTTTTTTAAATAAGAACATCATCTGAATTGTTTTCTTTCTGTTCATCTCCTTTTTTGTTCTTATTTTGAAATTAAAACATGCTATTTAGTTGATAAATATAGCTATGTTAAATAATTAAATGATATTTAGTACTTATATGTTTGTAATTTTATTTTTTAATGAATAAACATAAAAATTGGTTTTTGACATAGTGACACCTGCTATGCTGTACGGAGTGTAAAAGTCACCATTAACGTACTTTAAATACTCAACAAAGCCCACTCCTCTTTATATTCATCATCATTCTGTTTTTTTGGTACATTTTCTTCTTTTGATAAACCGGAAAATACTCGCCGGGAATATCGGCCGACAAGTAACAATTACTCCGATTCCACCGCACCAATTCGAAACATTCAAACTAAATAATCCAACGACTAACTAAAAGTTTTTGCAAATTATATTTTGAGAGAGAAGAGATTATTACGGAGACTTTAATTAGTTTGGGATTTTGACTAAGTTCATTCATTCATTCATTGTTTCGATATGCCGCCAGCTGTTGGACACCACCGTGTAGTACCGTTAGATTCTAAGGTTACGCCGGCGGCCTCCACTCCGACCATGGTATCGGAGACATTTGCTAAGGACGCAATATTAGCGTGGTTCAGGGGAGAGTTTGCTGCTGCAAATGCGATTATAGATGCGCTTTGCAACCATATAACTCAGCTTGAAGGCGGAAGAGCGGAGCATGAATCGGTGTTTGCAGCCATCCACCGCCGGAGGCTGAATTGGATCCCAATTCTACAGATGCAAAAGTACTGTTCCATTGCCGAGGTTACACTCGATCTACGGAAAGTCGCTGAGAGAAAGATCAAGGAGAGAGAGGAGTTTGCAATCTCCAAACAGTGCGATACACAGGCAATCACGAGCTCCGAAAATGGAGGAAACGAAATAGTGGATGGAGATGATTCTCCTCAAAGTGACATCACTGATACAGGTAAGTAGCATTAAAGCATATACTAGCTAGGACTAGTTAATATTCACCCAAAAAGAGCTTAAATTCCGTACAGAATCTCATGTTTTAATGAAAGAGTTTTGGCTTAATTAACATTTAATTCATCATTACAAGTTTACTGTTTCTAACAAAATTTTGCGCCTCAAAATATGGAAATTGCAGTAACGATTTTTTTTGTTTCACATCCGATGGTGATGTTTTTCAAAATGGGAAAGGGGATTACAATGTGTAGAATCAAATCCTAGCCGACAAAGTGAAATTTTAGGCAATCAACTAAGCTATTAAATTCCCCGTGGGTGTTGAATTTTTTAATTCTGTTTTTACACCAGTCCAGTTTAAGAAAATCAACAATTTTCCCAGTTACCTATTAGTTATGAGAAACTTACTTATACTAGTATTAGAGTCACATCTAACTCCGTTGTAATCTGTGCTTCACGAAATAAAATACGATTGATTATAAATATTGGTTAAAGAAAAAGGGGTACTATAAGTTGATTGTCACCTAAACAAAGTTGACTGATTGATTAAAATTCTCATTTTTGTTGGGCTTTTGTCCTCTTGGAATGATGGCTAATTTACAGGACCCTTAATACAACCGTTTGAAGAAAGTGTTGAATTCTGCTTAAACCATGAGAACTGTGAGGCAAGGCATGCCCACATCAAGATGACAAAGGGGTTTGTGTCGAAAGAGCCAGTCAAAGGGCATATGGTGAGTCCTCAATTGCAATTTGCATGTTTTCTGTGAAGGATGACATTCAATCTTAAATCCAATGTTGTGAAGGTCTTAAGCTTCCATAATCTGTGTCTTGTCAGGTGAACGTAGTGCGAGGTCTGAAGTTATTCGAAGACATATTTACTCCAAATGAAATCTCTAAACTAAATGATTTAGTGAACGAACTTCGTTTTGCTGGCCAGAATGGTGATCTCTCAGGTGGATCCTGTGATTCGTGGCACTTTTATAGTTAGTGTTGTTTCCTTTTTGAGGCGAAGTTTTGCTCGAGCAGGTTTGGGAATTGATTTGCTTTGTGACTCATTATAGCAGCCTTAGCTTACTATATAGGCTTTTCCATGAATTCTCTCTTCTGAGTGAAAATTTTGTACACATGTAATCAGGAAACTGTTGTTTTACCCTTGGTGCTTGAGGTTTACACTGATTACCTCTCTTCTCCTTATATTGTGAACTATACAATCACCAAAAGCTCGACTCAATGTTCTATTATGTAGTTTTTTTAGACAAGTTGTGCACTGCTCTCATTTAAGACACTATACTTCTTAAGTGGAAGAGAAATATTTATCAGTGTTCTTCAAAATCACCTCTTTATCTTTGATTTCCACCCTGAATTGCTTGTGACTTCCTTTTTAGGTGAAACTTTTATTTTATTCAACCAGCAAGTGAAGGGAAACAAAAGAGAGATGATTCAGCTTGGGACCCCAATATTCGGACATATAAAAGAGGAGGCCATGTGTCAAAAGAGTAAGGGAAATCTGTGCCTAAATGCATATCTATGTTTGTTGCAACAATTGGATTCATAAAAATTTCTGAATACTTCTATATTATTATTACCTTTAACACATTCCGTAAAGCTTAATTGGGAGAAATCAACCTTCAGGTAACATCGAACCCATTCCAGCTCTTCTACAAGGTGTCATAGACCACCTGATTCAGTGGAATCTAATATCAGAAAGTAGAAGACCTAACAGCTGTGTCATCAACTACTTTGATGAGGTTCATAGTTATTTATGCCAGATTCATATTGGCCTCTGTACATTTTGATCGGTATAAAGTGGAGCCTATATGGTTTTTTTTTTGCTGGCTTATGTAGGGGGAGTATTCACAGCCTTTCATGAAACCACCACATTTGGACCAGCCGGTGTCTACCCTTCTCCTCTCTGAATCAATGATGGCATTTGGTAGAGCTCTTGTGAGTGACACTGATGGGAACTACAAAGGATCATTCATGCTTTCTCTTAAACAAGGGTAATGTGTATTCACAAATTCCGATTTTCCTCCTGTAGCAAGTCTTTCTCATTAACATGGGAGATTGCGATTCCTCCATTCCCCGGTGAAAGAAAGGCCATGCTAGTATTATTTCAGTCTGTTAAAAATGTCTTTATCAAACGACAATTCTTCTTATGGTGACATTCTTCATTTCGTCTTATATTTCGCAGGTCTCTTTTAGTCATGAGAGGAAACAGCGCCGATATGGCTAGACATGCACTGTGCTCATCAGCTAGCAAAAGAGTTGCTATTACATTCTTCAAAGTAAGAACAGAGATGAATAACTTCGTCTCAGATCAACAAATCCCTCCTCTGACTAAAGCAATGACCTTATGGCAACCTGGTGTCCCAACACACTATTCAACTGCAAATGGAGCAGCTAATGGTTATAAGATAATGGATGTGATGCCTAAATGGGGTTTCCTTCGAGCTCCAGAAGTTATGCTAGCTCCTGTGCGTCCGATTGTTCTAAACCCTCAAAGGATTCCAACTGGTGGTACTGGTGTCTTTCTTCCATTATCAAGAAAACCTGCAAAACATATTCCACCACGTGCCCAGAAAAGGCGGTTTCTTGAGCTACCTTCCCCTAGTGGGTCGCCTAAATCAGCGAGCAGTTCAGAAGCAAGTACAGCAGTTTAGACCGAATATGATCAGAGACGGTCCCTATAACACCATTAGTGCTGCATCCAACATCCCTTGTGCGTGGCTTCTTCTCTCCACGATGAGCTCAGTTGTTGAGTATGGATATATCTTGTGCGTTTTTTTATTCCCTTCAAAGATTTTCCATCTTTACTTAGGTGTTGGTTGATATACCTTTTACTTATGCTAACCATGAGAGGCTTTAGATATTTTGAGCTTAGTCAGTTGAGTGTATTATCTGCTGAATTTTCCATTGAGTTTTTCCTTTTTCTATCAATCTCTTCAAGGACAGTAGAGGTTGATTTTAATGTAATTATATCCTCTTTCTCTTCTCAAGTACCAATTATTATTATTATTTTCATTCACTTTTCCATCTCCAGTGAAATTGCAGGCCTGCATACTACCTTGAAATTCCTCTAATGTTTTTCTGGATACAAAAAGGACATTTTTAGTGAATGATGAGGGATATTCGGTTTCAGTTCTTTCAAGTTCCGTATCATACCTTGGAGCTATCTGTTTATTAATCTGAGCAAAATTTGTTAACTGAACTAACTCTGTCGATGGCTACTTTAAAATCTAGGAGAGTACTGATAATGGAAGAAAATGTTAAATTAGTACGTTTGTATTTACACAAATGCAATAATCAAATTGAAAGACCAAAAGAAAAAATTATTGATGACCTATTTATATTTTTATTCAGGAGTGAGAGATAATCTGATATACAGAGGATGGATGATGGAGTACGTAGCACTAATCTTCATCACACTTGCAACAAGAATAAGCTCCCGTCAGAGTCGAAATGCAATAACAGCAACACAGAAACCGCATGTACTAATGTTTCTCAACTAAAGAAATCATGTATTAGTAGCTAGGGAGCACAACTAAAGTTCTCCTAATGTGGTGACAGGATACCACATTTGTACTATATATATATGACTGTAAGACCTGTAAAAGCATCTCATAAGTTCCACCCGAAACCGGTTACATTGCTCTTGTATTAGTCAATCATTGACTCGTTCGCCAAATAAGCTAGACCCCAGTATAATACAGAAACATATCAAACACTAGCTAAATGTAGGTAACTGCATAACCTACTTTTCTGGCTAAAGCTCGTCTTTCCTCGTTGTTGTCTGATAACATTTCTCATCCCAGTAATATGGGAACTTCAATTTGGAAGCTGTGTGTGGCATCGACCAGTCATCATACATAAACCTGAAAACAAGTGCGAGAAAGCAAAGCTCGGTTAAGTAACAACTAGAGCGTGTATGCACAATGTGGGATTGTAGAAAACTTATCAGTCAAACATGACAGGCCAACCACACAAGGAAAGATGAATAACAACATTCCTAGGCATGTTTGTATTTTCAGAAATCTCTTGTGGGCCTTTACGCAGGTAGTACCATCATGAACTAAGAAACACAAGCTGCTTCCAAATGCACAAGGCAGGCTGATCTCAAAGTCTTTCAAATGGTCAAATTAGATAGTAGTTGTTTTGGTCCATGGTGAACTATTCTTAAATATTTTGACCTCCTCCTTCCCCCCCCCCCCCCCACCCCCTCTTGTTTATTGTTTTCCTGGAAGAGGGGTTACACAATGGGATACATGTTGACAAGAACAAACATCAAAGTTTAAAAACTTATGTAAATCATAGGAAACACAGAGTGTAACTGCATCAGAACAACTCCCGATTCAACTCTTATGAAGTCCAACTGTCCAAGTACTGATCCTTATCAGGAGATGAAACTGATATGGAGTCTTTCATCGTGGGGAAAGTATAGAAACAAAAATATGAAAGTAAGAAGGTTAACAAAAAATATTAAGCATAGACAAACTGATGGTATATGATAATCTGTGCAATGGTGGACTGGAAGTTTATTGTTCAACACATGTTACTTACACTTTCACTGGAGGACGAGATATAACAACTAAAACTTGTAGATCTTCATGTTCACCAGTGTTCCATACCTGTAATTACAAAAATAAAAGCATACTTCCGGTCACACGTGCATAGAGAAGAAGCCTAATTTAAAAATTTGTAATACGATTGACCTATGAGCTCAGTTGAGGTTTTGTGACTGCAAAAGCAGCACTGGTATAGGTCTTTAAATACGCTATATTAACAATTTTGTCTTAATTGAAGGCATGCATCTAGGATGACTAATGCAAACTACTTGGGCTTTTACCAATGATAGATGGCTGGAAGAAGTAGATCAATTATCAGATTTATCCACCACAAACAGAAAGAGCATGGAAAGATGAAGAAAAACAACTACATTAGCCATGAGGGGGATAGAGTATATCTCACACATAAAGATATTATGAAGTGGAGACAAAGATTATCCTAGAAAACTGGTAAAATATTGACCGACTTAATTCTTAAATCTTAAATCCTTTCAACAATTAATTTGTCAACTGATGGATTATGATTCAAGAAGTAAAAATTAGAAACCCCTGTAAGTGTTTTTATCTACAAAACTAGATGCAACATTAAGAATGTATCAGCTCAAAGTGTTCTTTATCAAGTTATTGAACTCTATTTACATCTTGCAGGAATAATTTTAAGCAAAAGTATGATGGAGAAAAAAGAGTTCAAGGCAGAATGTATACCTGGTGAACATCATTAACAGGGATATGAAAAGTGCTATTAGGGAATATATGAAACTCCTGTGGGTTTCCTGGGTACTTTGAATGTGAACTAGGAGCAAGATAGACAGTGCCTTGACCCTTCAAGACGACAAAAACTTCTTCACATGAGTGCCTGTGGATTGGTGTGCGAGATCCAGGGGCAAATGTTTGAAGCCACACCTCTATCTATTCATGAAACAATAGTGATGAAACCAAAGTAAATTGCAACAGTCAAAACCAAATAGTCAATATTCACTATCAATCTCAAATTAGATAGAACTGGCTATATAAATCTTTTCTATCCCTATTCTATTCAGGCCAGCGAATATCGTCAAAATTAAGAAACTGCAAGCAGAATAGAACCTCTTTCATGCCGTGCAAGACTGAACCTGCAATTGTAGTGTGAGATAAACCTGACCTCCCGTAGTTGTGTTGTGGAAGCTCGCTAATATTCTTCACGAGTGGTAGTCCTGGAAAATCACAGCTTCTATACTCTAAACCAGGATAGAAAATTTTGCTCATAATAACAACCAAATGAAAACGTTAATTAATTTCTTTACAGTTCAAAATAATTCAGCATATTATCAATCAATCATTGGAATTTCAGTCAAAGGAACCAATAACTTGTTTCTTCTAGAATTAAAAGGGCAACAACTAAACCAAATCAGCTTCTAAGCTCCCCAGAATTTCCTCCAATAGGAAATTTTCCCTAACTTGAAGGCAGAAGCATGATTTTAAATTAGTGAGAACAGAATATCAGTGCATTGCATCCAATTTATAACAATACATATCAAATTTTCTCATACACATACAGAAGAAATGGTGAGAAGGCTTGCCATTAATTGAGCACGGAGAAGCTTCGGCTGGGGCGAACCACAAAAGAGAAACTAGAATGACGACGCCATGGCGGATCATTATCGCACCATCAGTCTGGAAACTGGAAACTCCACTTTTCATCACCGTACCGTCGTTTCGAGAAAACGTCCAGAAAGATCCACTAGTGATGAACGGTGAACCGGAGCTTTTTACATTTTAGTTTATAAAGAACTGATTTTACTGAAATATCCCTTACTAGGCCCCATTTAGGTTTTAGTTGGAGTGTTTTTTTAAGGGTTATTATTTATTTTTTCAATCAAAAGGTTACTTGTAATATTAAAGATTAATGGGTTCTCCGCCCGCGGACAATGATGGGTCACTATTACTAATTTGTGTCACATTTCGATCCCGGATAATACAAAGAGGTTCATTACTAACCCTAGTAAAGTTAGTTCCTAGTACATTCGCATTTACTTCCTTCTGCGCCCAAATTTGTGTTGTCGTCAAAATGGTGGTTTGGTCAAAAACTTCATTCTTCACTCCTTCCTTTGAAAGCCTATCTATCACTTCATTTTATTAACGAAACGTACATGCTCCGTTTTTGTGATTTCTAACTTTGCCATCAAGAACCTGCATTCAACAATCAGATCATCATAGAGCAGGTTATTATTAGTTAGCATTTTAATAGCTTCAAATGAGCCAAAATTTATTTCTATAAGGCAAACGTTGTGCTCTACTAGTAGTGCCATGCCCTTTCGCATGGCTTGGAGTTCAGCTCTAATAGGGTTTGTAAGTGGCGTGTGTTCAGTGAAGCCCACCACCCAACTTGAAAAAAGGTTATATTTATGGTTACTCCTTACACTCTCACAAAAAAAGTTATATATATATATATATATATATATATATATTCTTTTTAGCTTTAGTTGTATTTTTTATATATATTTGACTCCAATTTTAGATACATATTTATCGTTGAATAGTTAAGTTTCAAGTCCTCACTCTTATTATTGTATGTGGCACCTACATGTATATATTTTTTTTTTTCCAATAAAAAATTGCTCTTAATTTAATTCTTCTATCCATCTATTGTTTTATCCTACCAATCTAACCTATTAATTCAACTCCTAATATCATTTTTCATCGTCACTTTAAAGAAGAAGAAACATTGATACACGATAGAGAGATCTAGTACTGTGTCATTTTCAAGATTCACAAAACTGCATCCGTCCAGTGATAACAAAATTTGATAATGGCCGCTGTCAAAACGATCAATTTCAAATTTTTTATGGTTACATGAATTCTCAATCATTGAAAGTTGTTATAATTTTTATGTATGTAAAAAAAAATTCTCACGATCAAGTTGATGTTCAGTGCACCACTTATAATAGAACTTATAGTCCTATACAATGCATGAATATTAAGAATAATTGACGAGGTAAATATTTGGAAAAAAAACGTGAGAAAATTTTAAAACGTTAAATATAAAATAGGTGCAAAATCAATATTATAGTAACTATAGCGAAAAGGGCTATAAAATTTTAAAAATAGCGCGAAATCCATTGTTAACAAAACAATGACATTCACACCCTAGATTAAATAATTTCAAGACACTTTTAGTAAGCCCAAAACAACAATTATATTTAGTGCAAAGCTATGTATGAAGATTTAAACTAGGATTCAAAAAAAGGGATTAAATTAGAGAATCCTAAATTAGTAAGGACCAAGAACAACTATATTTAGTGCAATAATAATCATTTGCAAAGCGCATTAAACTAGGATTGGAAAAAAGGGATTAAATTAGACAATCCTAAATTAGTAAGGACCCTACTCTGTAAATTTCATACGTGGGCGACAGATGCTATGTAAAACCAAAGCAGGTGTCCATTTTAGATAGTTACACAGTTGCTCGTCGATTGATTGCTCTCAGAAATGGCGAAAGATTCTCCAAAAACTCCCAAGGTAAATTTTCGAATGAACAATTAATCTTTATACTTCTCAGTTGATTTGCTGTTTTGAAATTGCTAATAGAAAAAGATACGGCTACTTCTAGTTTTTGCTATAAAAAAATTTAATTAGAAAAAATAGAGATCTCGAATGTCATGTCGCCTGATTTTTTTTGGTAGAAATAGCGTTAAAATTCTGCTTTGTAGAATGATTCCGATGGATATTCTAGGTTTTGATTAGAGAGGTACTTTATTTTGTGACAGACGTCGTCGTCGAGGTCCGCAACGAATCCATCAGTGAGCGTGTGGGCAGCACAATGTGAAAAATGCTTGAAATGGAGGAGGATTGCCACACAGGAAGAATTTGAGGAAATCAGAAGTAGGTTTACTGAAGAACCCTTTAACTGCCACAACCAACCCAATGCTTCTTGTGATGACCCTACAGATATTGAGTACGATTCTTCTCGAACTTGGGCTATTGACAAGCCCAATATGCCTAAAACCCCATCTGGGTTTAAGAGAGAATTGTACCTGAGGAGAGATTACTCTAAGATGGATGCTTATTATTTCACTCCTTCAGGGAAGAAACTCAGATCCTTTATCGAAGTATCTACTTTTCTTCAACAAAATCCCGAGTTCAGTGACGTTAAACCCTCAGATTTCAGCTTTACCAGCCCCAAAGTTATGGTTGATACCATACCCTCTACCGCTCTTCTTGCCAACTCTTCTCACAAGAAGGGTGCAGCTAGTAGCACTAAATGAGTGCGTCCATGGATGGAGCTGTAGTTGTTCATATGCTTAGTAGATGCAGTGTTTAGAGTCTTGGTAATTTTAAAGGTTCAACTTATTCGCCATGTATTGTTATTTTCCATCTCTTTTTTATGCAAAATACATCTCAACTGCTCAATTCACTTTTTGTGGCGATGGATTTGATTGGACCTTAATGCTGTGAAGGAAAATTTGTTAGCCTTCTTTACTTTGATTTAGCTGCTAACTTGACTTCCCTTTCCTTCCCATTCGATTCTAACATAGGATAGAAGCTTTGAAGTTTTGCTTCTTTCCTTTCTATATATGCTTGCCCCATATAAAAAGTATATCTTTGGTTGACCGAAAGAGAATGCACATTCATTTGATCCTGATCCTTGTGGATCAAATGGCAAACTGGACAGGACCTGCATGACCGGTCTGTATGCCAAAGTACCAGTGAAATAGCGCCCAATAATATGAATTGCCTCATGTTGTTGTAAAATAGAAACTATGCGTGCTTGTTTAGCTGTTCATACCGATGTATAGCCTAAAGAGGATGGATTTAGGTTGGGGAGTTGGTTTTGAGTTGCATAAATGGGTATTGCTTCGGGGGTCAATCCATTCACATGGAATAAAGGAATGTGTCGGAATATGAGGTTGTGTTAGTTATGATTCATTGTTAACCTACCAATATAGGGTTTATATTTATTTGTTTGTGGCTGGGGTGAATGAGGTTACCTGGGTAAGAAGAGGATGAGGTGATTTTCTCTTCCACGTTGGCATTTATAGAATTTAAATTATTATTATTAATCGTTTTATAATTAGAAGGGTCAATTATCTTATGATTTGATAGTGGAATGGCCCCTATGCTATGTTGTGTGGACTCTTCACTTTTGATGATGCACCCGTGTTGGATTCTCCAAAAATACACTACTTTTGGAGAATCCGACACGCACCTGCGGACATTTTTGAAGAGTTGAGCAACATAGCCCCTATGTTAGTAGATAAAATTGTAGGGTCAGTAGGGTTCATATATGAATTACATACTAAAATATTTCAGGCAGTTTTTTGTTCTATTGTATGTAGAGTAGGGGTCTCTGAGGTTCCAGTAAGGGCCAAGATAGGTTTAGTAGGGTCTGGGTAGGCTTTTGGCCCACCGCCATTAGAGATAACAAATCAGAAGAGTTTTTTAAAATAATGATGTCATTCTGGTGTTATCATCACTGTGCAAGGTCTTGTTCTGAGGTTTTGGAGAATCAGTAGTAGTAGTTTCGTCAATGTGGGGTTTGATATGTGTTTGTTTGCCTACATATGTTAAGATTTTAGTTTCTAAGAACTTACATATGGTAGCATGAAAAAGTTTGACGTTTATATCTCCAATTTTCTTAGAGTTGATATTTGTTTCCGATTTATGGTATCTCCTTTTGGTGGTATGTCACGTTGTTCTGTTCTTCTTGTTAAAGGTGACTGTCTGCCAGTCCTCCTTCAGATTCTGCATTTCTTGTTGGTCCATCGACTTGAGGTTATTTGCTCTGGCTTTTTGGTCTCTATATTTTCTCTGTACGTGCAGTTATGCTGAGTATGTCCAATTCTACCACAGGCAAGGTAGAGTATGTCTGCCCCTTCATAAATTATCTCTTGTATAAGATATTAATAGGGACTTTGATGCAGATATGTGCATACATGAATTTTGACGGAATTTTTGCCAGAATTGTAGAGTCGTAGTATTCTGTTGGTAGTTCGGTAATCTAATCTAGATAGGGGAGTATGTTTTCATTAGCTAGCTTCTGATGCTACAAAGCTTGGCTGTTGTCATTATTATTATTTTTAATTATAGGAAAATCAAGGCCCATTTTGAATATTTAACATGTATTAGTATGATTTCCACAAAACAGTCGATCGTCTTTTTAGATAGTCATGGCTCATCACTAATTTGATAATGATCGAAAGGCTCGTGACTTTTGGATTCTGGCAGCTGCAAATGCTATCAGTGGTTCTTCCTTCCTATCCCATCTATCTATAAGAGTTGCTTGATTCGCCCCCATCTTTAATCTTATCATTAGACAAGCTTTCCTCTGTGTTGTGTAAATCGGTATCTGTTGCTTTCCATCGACATTACCCAATGACAGGCAGCAAATCAGAGCACATTTGTATCCAGGTTCGCAATTGTTTTTCCGATAATCTCCCCTTCAAGTTGTTGACTGATTGATACTATTAATCTTGTTTGATCAAGACGGACGGAGATGACCCATTTTTAATAGTAGAATAGATATACATCTTTTAAGTAACAAAGAACATTTAAACATAAACAAAAAATCATAAATTATCAACCACGTACACAAAAAGTTCCACCTAATTATAACTTTTGTTATTTTATTTTAATCATCTCCAATACAAATTGAAAAACAATTGTATCCTTTTAGTTTACAAAGATATAATGATTCTAATGCAAATTATGCACTAAGATAAAAACTTAATTTAGATTAAATAGAACAAAAGTCATTAATAGTTAGAAACCTAATAACTACTTGTACAAAAACATAAGTATGTAACAATACGATATACTATTATGGTGAAGAGAAACATATAGCATGACAATATGTTACTAAAATTGGCCTAACATTGAAACTATATCAAATAAATTTGAACGTGTACATTAACGAGTTCGAATTCATAGTCTATGTATTAGTATTTGCTAGGATATTATTCCTAACTAATTTCCAAAATTGTTTGAATGGACTGTGATTTCTCCAGTCAATAATGAGTTTACAAAATCTGCCACTTACTTCCAACACTAATATTTGACCAAAAGTTATAGAGAAATTTCCATATATAACGATAATTTATGTATTTACTAAATGTAATAATGATTAGTTCAAAATATATTAGTATATATTGGTATATCTATATCATTAGCTACAATATCCCCCAATTAAAAATCACTTTTTTTTTGGTCAATAACTAACAGTCACTTGTCTTTTAACTCCATATATTCTAATAAAATTAAGTTAATTATCCTTTCAATTTGATTGATTCTAGCGAAAAAGGAATTAAAGTAACTCATAGTTATTATTAGGACAAAAATGGAATTTCATTAAAGTAACCATAATTTTTGTGCTTTGTTTTGACAAAAGTCAATTGGATGAGCATTGATTTGGTACATATTAAAGTTGCTTGCTTATTGCAATTTAAAATTAGTATATGAAATCTGTAGATCTGCAATAAAGTTTGAGTTTTTGAGTAGGGAGAAGACAACCCCACATCATGGAAATAGTAGCCAAGTTGCAGAAACAGTTTATGGACTTCATTTCAGCTTTGTACCGTGAGGTGGTTTTCTTTCTTTTTTTTTTACTGATTAGGGGATTTTTCTGATGCGAGTGTTCGTAAAACTCTTTTTTGTCTTTTGAAAAGAGATTCTTGGATGATCAGTTTCTTCAGCTTCAGAAATTGCAAGATGAGAGCAACCCAGACTTTGTTTTTGAAGTAGTTTCACTTTTCTTTGAAGATTCAGAAAACCTTATCAACAATCTGACAGCAGCTCTGTGAGAAATAAATGTCTTTTTATACTTTATTTTATTGTTTACCTTTAACTGAAATATTGGATCATTAGTTTTTTTTTGGTCAATTGTAGTCAACAACAGGTTGTAGATTTTAAGCAAGTTGATTCCCATGTCCACCAGTTCAAGGGTAGCAGTTCCAGGTATCCAATTTTCCTTTTGTGCCATACATTTTTAGGTTTTTTTCATTGACTAAACTACTTTAATTGATGCTTGAAGTTGTATCTTTTTTGGATATTTTGTAGACAAGTGATACATCCTGAGTGAATTTATTGTCATCAAAGATTTAACCTACTTATCTTTTATGCTATTCGAATTTAGGTTATTGAATGGAAGTCTTTTAGGAGTTAGTAGTATCCCGATGAATTGGTTGATCAGAATCTCTGTTATATTTTGCAGCATAGGTGCACAAAGAGTAAAGAATGCCTGTATGGCTTTTAAAACCTTCTGCGAAGAGAAGAACATTGAAGGGTGGGTATTGCTTGATGCTTTTACAATTTTTGCCTTACTCTATCTATCTGTATAAGGTTTTGGGTTTTCAGAAGATTTACATAAAAAGATTTGACTTTGTAGACATTTAGAAAAAATGTTGTTGGAAATTTTGTTTTCTATCATGTAAATCATATGTCATTGTGTTTTTGTTAATTCATTGGTATATTGTGCATAGTGGTATCAATGCATAGAAACATGATATTAGATTTACATACTGCCAACATCCAAGGGTGTGTCCTTCTGGTCAATGAAGTGGGCTAAGAACCATAAGGTCTCGGGTTAAAATCCCAGTAGAGACAAAAACACTAGGTGTTTTCTTCCCACCCTAGACTTGAGAACCATAAGGTCTCGGGTGGCACGCATCCCGTGGAATTAGTCGAGGAGCACGCAAGTTGGTCTGGACACACGATTATAAAAAAAAATAAAGATTTACCTATGATCAAGTGGTATATTCTTGGTCACACGCAAAATACGTCTATAGGGCATTTTGTAAGTCTGACATTATTTGATGCTAATATGGCTCTTCATTTACGAAGGTACATGTCTAGAACCTTCCAATTTATCTTTGTGTTTCTGGCTCTCTTTTGGGACACCATTTACATAGTTCCAGTAACTAAACAAAACGAATCACGCCTTCTTGGAGTTCTATGTGTACAGTCACTGCAGAATAAAGAACAGAGGGATTTGAGCAGAGATGTTTCTGGTTGGTAAAAAAGATAAATTGGAGTCTAACATGCCACTCCATTCTTGTTCAACTCTTATGCTTGAAGTTATCAGATCAGAATAATAGACCAGCTTCACTAGTGAGTCTCTAAATCTTCACAAAATTATTGTTGCCCCTTAGGAGGACACCAATATGAACTGCCTCTGTGCAGAGATCTTTTCAAGTAGCATTTACCCTTTTTTCTGCCTCAAATCTGCTTAAGTCTGCGTTGTTTTCCTAAGTATTTTGACTTCTCTTTCTTCACAGTTTGAACATGAAAGGCCAATTTAATTGAAGCATCTCTTAGTAAAATCTGGGTTCATATTTTTAAAGACCTCATTTAATTAGCTAGAAAAGGTCTGCCCTAACACTTAAAGATGACATGGATTACCATACCTGCTGGCATATGGTGGAGTATTTGGAAGGATATGAATAGAAGATGTTTTGATGGACACAAGAGATCTCAATCTTGAAAGTCAAATCTGATTGTATTTTTACAGTTTCTTCCTAGTGTAAAATGGATATAATTGAGGATGATGAAACCCTGTTGGCTGTTACCGTTCATATATACTTTTGTGTAAATAGCAGCCAGGGATAACCTTTGTTTTGCTCTTTTATGGATGTAACCACAGCACTTCCTTAGTGCTAGTTTTGATATCAGTTAGACTTTAACATTTCTCAGTGTTTATTACTATTTGTTGCTTCGTTTGTTTTGTATCCTGTTATTTTGCAATCTTATATACTTACACTCTGCTGCACTTTTTTTTTTGAGCCGAGTCTTTATCGGAAACAACCTCCCTACCCCGTAAAGGTAGGAGTAAGGTCTACATACATCATATCCTTCCCATACCCCACTTGTGGGATTACACTGGTATGTTGTTGTATTTCTCCAAAAAAAATCAAAAAAATCTAGCATTTCCAGTTGTGTTATAGTATTATATTGGACAAACTATTGTTCTTTTATACTTGCCATTCTCAGCCAAAGAAAAAGTATATTGGAGAAACTATTGAAAATACATGTATCAACTGTTGTGTAAATACATACGGAAGTAACATAAGTCAGCTAGTAAGACCATATAGCTGTAGCGTGGGTATCTAGAATAGTAATAGGTATTACTTTTTGATTAACTTTCCTCATAGGAACTTTCAAACTCTATGAGATAACATAAAAGCTAAAGCCTTTAATTTATTAATTGCTTTCAAACATGGAATATATAATCGGAAAATGGTAGTAAGAAACAACGAGCCCCATATTGTAACCTTGGTTAATTTGGGATTCAAGCCTTCATCCTGTCTTGTTATTGTGTGGTGCATCTAAGTTTGATTTTTGAGTTGTACCCATGAGACTCTACTCTTATTTATCTTTGTACATTATTTTATTTCCTTGTGCAGGTGTGTGCAATGTCTGCAGCAGGTGAAACATGAATATTTTCTTGTGAAGAACAAACTTGAAACCTTGATGAGGGTAAGTACTCTTCTACAAATGCTTGGGATTTCCAGGTCTTAGTTCCATACTGTTGAAGAAAATGCTACTTAGTACATGATGCTTAAATTTCAATGGGTCAAGTGTGGGGATTCTGATGCTCAACCAATTTAGATCTTTCACAAATTATTTCGCGATAAAGTTTGACAGGATACGTGTTACAGGTCATACTATTTGACAAGCAATACCTAGAGGCTGGTGTTTGATAATGAAACAGCCCTCTCAGCATCTCCTCATTTGATTTAACCTTTTCCACTCAAGTAATGTTGGAGTCCTTAATTTCCTAGCAAGACATTTTTTATGTTTTCTGCTTATAACTACTTTAAAAAATAAGTCTTCTTGTCACTTCCGTTTAAAGCCAGGTTTCTGACATTGAATTCTCTTCCATGATTAGTCTTCATTAAAAACTTTTTATTCCCTGTAGTCTTACATTTTTCCCAATGAGTTAAAGCTTTTGGCACCTTGTCTTTGATTTTCTCCACATTACCAAAGATGTCCAATACATCAATAGTTATTTAATGAAAAGATTTTTCTTTTTCTTCCGAAGTCTGTAAAACCAGCTAAATTGCAGCTTGTTTATAAAATTGCAGCTGGAGAAGGAAATCTTGGCGGCTGGTGGTAGGATTCCTGACCTGTCATAGGTGCTAATGATTTGAACTCCACATCCTGAGACAAAGAGAGTAGAGAGAGAAAAGTTGGCAGTACGTACAGATGAGTTTCAAGATTTCATGAGCTACTTTGATTGCTGGATTCTAATAGTTGTAGATGCAAAGAATTTCCATGTGAATAACAGATCTCCTACATCAAAATTCCTTTCACCTTTTAGGTGTTGAACTATTTATACTGTTCTAGTTTTTGAACTTTTTACCCTTCAATGGTTTTATCTCAATTCACTTGGTATGCACTGCTTTAGCCATTATTAAGTAGTAGAACTTTTCACCTTGTTAAGTATTATATTGTAAATGACAGAGTTGATGCACATGGAAGTTTGTTTGACTGATGTGTACGTAGTTTCAATAAATCAGCTTTCTGTTATGATTCTTAGAGAAGGATCGATTCAGAGGGGATATATAAATCAGCTCTTTAAAGGGAGGCTGAAACATTAGAATTCATTAAGAGAGAACTCCGATCTCTTCAGCTCTTCAAAGGGAGACTGAAATGTTCAAGGGAAGAGAGAACTCTAATCTCCTGCTTTTGCTGAATTATGACTTACTGTTTTATTCATTAAAAGCGAGTCTTATTACATCAATAAGAAGTCTAATTCTTATGAAAGTAGGAGACCTAAATCCTATTCCAAACTAATAACTATAACTTAACCTAATCCTTATGAAACTCTAAAACTAAACCTTATTCTAGAATAATAAATAAAGCAATTAAAAATATAATTAAATACTTAAATTAATGACTTCCAACGCATCCCTAACACTTTCATAAACAAGTTGTTAGAAAATAGGTAGCCAACTCGAGTGTCCAAAGGCGGAACCAGGATCTAGAACTAGCAGATTCAGAATAAATGATATTTTATTAGACGTATAAAATTTTAAAAAAAATTGTATACATTATACGTGGTTTTGAGTGGGAAAACATCAGAATTTCACACATTGGTTCTCATTTTGGATAATTTTAACTTTTTGAGCCATCCATCTTTTGAAATCGAGTTAAGCTCAAGGTCCATTATCTTATAAGATCATACTCATTTTAGTTCTTGGTTTTGGACCTCCATGTTATGCTATGTTAGTACGAGTGTGCAAGAGATGTCAGAGCTTCCAACATCTATTCTCAATTTGGTTTTGAATAATGTTGAGTGATTTTTGAGATTGAGTTAAGATGTGTTGAGTAATGAATTCAGTTGAGCTCGCGGTGATCTGTGCAGTGTAGTTGGATGAAAGAGACGTGAGATGTAAGTTCCATAAATGCGCACATTCTGTTTGGTCTTGCTTTACACTCTGTTTGTTGTCTGTACATAGTAGCAGTAGGCTCATGCTATCAACAATTGGTCATCTTAAATTCAATTAATTTACTGCAAAAACGCCCACGGTTGTTGGGGTTGGTGCAATCTTAATTCTTAACTCACATATATATTTTGAAAATGAATGAAGGGTATGGTAACATGAATCATCGTATAAAGACTAATGTAATATGCAACTTTTCGATACACATATATATGAGTCAAACATCTCTTTTAACAATTATCCTCTATATATCTATAATAACATTTCAATAAAGGGCCAAGTATTTTTATTTTCTAAAATATATATTCAAGTCATGTTATATTATATGTTCTCTATAACAATATTCACTATAGTAACCATAAAATATCTAGACAAATATAATGTTATACAGAAGGTTGATTGTATAAAATTATGTTAATTAGGAGCTCTGAATATACTAACCATGGGTATAAGTACCCAACGTTCATTTGTTCATTTAGGTAACACCATTATGTAATGATGGGAGCTTCGTATATAATACTCCACTACATTATATTTGTTGAAACTTAAAGATGACTACTCCATCGATAACACAACATTTTCTGATAGAAATACTCATTCACATTTCTGGCCAATCGACCAAATGATTTCCTATACCTAAAATCATCATACAAAATATTAGAATGTGTTTTATTCATGTATTCATTTTAGGGTTCAGGGTTATAAGACAAAGATATTAATTTGTAATTAATGGACTATAAAATCATATATTCCATTTATGTACTATTTATTAATTCTCTTAGCTTTTTCATGCATGTGTTTTTAATTCTTCTTAATGAAAATCTTAAATTTGTCATGTTGTTTGATGAGGACATTAATATTATGTGAAATACATTCTCTTTACTATACAAATAAAAATAGGGGGTGGTTGATCAAAGAAAATAAATTTGGTAAAGGTAATAATCTCAGCAAAAGGAAACGCAATACTATATTGTAATGGATGTTTTAGATTGAAGGAGAATGGAAATATTCGTGAGTAGTGTCCATTCTTTTTCTCTTCCTTTATTTCAGTGTGAGTTATCTGCAAATCTTGGGCATCTTTTGGCTTTTGTTAAAAGCAAATGTCTGATAATCTCAATAATTGTAGAATTAGGCATCAATTACTATTATTATTATTATTATTATTCAATGACATATATAGTTGCAAATTGGGACATATTCATCATGTAATTATATGTACCAGCCACCATTTGTTAGCGACCTAAATACTTTCTTCTACTTTTGTTTGATTTAAGAATATTGGAACAAGACATTTTTGCGATACAAAAAAGAATCATTTTGTAACTACTTTGCTTTGGCTTTAAACATTACTTAAAAGGAAATGGTGGGGAATGGGAACCAATAATATCATAACAACTTCTACTCACTATTATGAAGAGTGAAAGTATCATGTCTTGTGAAAAGCAAATATGTCTTTACTATTAGGGTTTTGCCCTGACATAATTTAAGATTTATTTTTCCTTAAAGAAAAGACAAAACATTACCATAAATGTTTTTACTTTTCTTAAAAGGAAAATATAATATTCTTTCATATTTGGTTTATTCTCTCCTTTTAGGACTCCTTTTCTAGTAGGAAAGGTTTTAGGAC